>JAHWFP010229194.1:0-32649 GCA_023313725.1 Lithobius niger
GCTGATGCAATAAACACCTTTTTTCCGGAGCGTCTCGTAGCCCGCCCGAACGTCTTGCTTGCAATTCGGTTGCCAGGTTGCTAAGGTTGCAAACTGTTTGACAAAGCCGTTACTTTTCTTACATCTATTCCGGTAAAAGATCAAAAGGTTTGTTTACATTTTAATAGTTTGTAATATGCTATGGAGACATATTAGCTGAAGCCCATGCTACGCACGGGTGATGTTGGATACACGGTTTGTCACAATGGTTAGTTATGGTCGCCCATGTGTACGGCCTTTGCCATGTTTGACGGAATTAAGTTTCTTAAAATGTGCGCGCGCACTGGCTAATCAACGCTTATTTTCGTTCACTTCGCTCACTCAATCAGCCCATCCTGTGACTCAAATTACCCACTCAACCGCTAATACTTCTTCCCCCCCCCCCCCTCTTCTATGGTCACTTCTATTATATTTTTCCATGTTCATGTTTGCAGAAATATCAGCCATCATTGTGTTTCAAATCCCCCTCACGGCTAATGCGCTTCCCACCCCCCCCCCTTTTCTGATGATCACTTCTACTATATTCTTCC
This sequence comes from Lithobius niger, assembly GCA_023313725.1. Lineage (NCBI taxonomy): Eukaryota > Metazoa > Arthropoda > Chilopoda > Lithobiomorpha > Lithobiidae > Lithobius > Lithobius niger. The sequence continues at coordinate 570 of JAHWFP010229194.1, forward strand.
ATGTTCATGTTAGGAGAAATGAATGAGGTTCAAGGCGGTCCTTCGAGAAGCATGTTGTCCTGAAAAGCTTCCTCCAGTGCTTCCCTCCTACCAGATGCTCGGTGCCATTGGTTCTTACTTAACTCCTAAACGTATTGCTGAAAAAGTAGTAGTCTTGATTTATACAGTATGTCTCAGAAGTCCTGAACCATGTAGGCCTATATGGTATAGGCCTATACAGTGTATAGGCCTATGGTATAGGACTATACTACACCCAGAGGAAAGTCCTGGGTTCGAGTCCTGGGTTTACTGCGAGTGAACGCTTCTTGTGGAAGACATTGCTACTCCCATTACGAGCATATTTTGCTCATTGTTTGTTGATTTGTACACCTTAGGCCTAATGTGGTATAGGCGTACATCCTATAGGCCTATACTGTATAGACCTATACCATATAGGCCTACCTGGTTCAGGACTTCTGAGACATACTGTATAATCTTATTATGCGGATAGTAAATATTAATAGAGGGTTCCACAGAAGGTGGAAGGAAAATGGAAGGGCTGTTAGCAACTAATACCACTCCCAAAAGCAGTAGTAGGTCGGGTAATACTTCCTTTTCAGAAAGTTGGTGAGGGAATAAACTTTTAAAACCAGGCACGGTCCGTGCGGACTCAGCTTCCTCCGATAACGAATTCGAAGCCGGAACCATTCTGATAGCCCCCAAAAAAACCTTTACTGCAATTTAGTCAAGGCTGGGGAACTTCAGGTTTCCAAAGTTAACTGTAGATGCACACGCAGAACGAACATGGAAGAATGGCAAATCAATAGAAAGAAAACCATGTAAAACATTCAATTTTGCATCAATTTTGGACTATTTTGGTGCACGGGTAAGCTGCGAGCACTGGGGCGATAGATTCGATAAGCGTCCTAGTCCCAACTGTACATCTCTGGTTTCCTACAGACCCGGGTTCGATTCTGGGAAAAGAAGTGCATATGTATGGGTTTTTCTCCGGTTGTTTCTTGCCTGTTCTACGAGGGTTTCCTCCGGGTACTCCGGTTTCCTCCCTCATGCGGCACAAAACAACTGTTTTCGATGATGGTTCATTCCACAAAACATCTGCCGCTCGGGCCTTCAACAAGCTGTATAGCTTAGGCTACTGGCCGACAACGTCTGGTCTATCAAGACACACGCTAGTGTGTCGCCCGCCAAGATAAAACGATAACATCCAGATAATATGTATATATGAGCGTGGCGACCACTAGACACGTTGTCTCTTTACAGCAAAGGTAGTTTGGCTTTTTTCAGGCATGTGATGATAAATAACAATGCGACAGAAAAGGCTGAAACATGTTTGATCGGGAGACTTTGGTCGCCTGACAACATAAAAGTCACTGTTAGAGACAAAGCTTAACGTTTTCTTGTTGAAAAAACGACCTGCATAACGTTGATATTTGCCTAATTACTACTAACTACTACTAACTACTATACTAACTACTACTGGTAACGCTTTTTTGTATCACGAAAATAAATTCTTCCATGCGGTAAATAAAACTGATTCTTAGCTCATTTTACAGGTATTCCTCTGGAGATGTGCCCTTTTCATATGGACCTTTCTAATTGGTCAAGTGGTTCAGGGGTTAGGGAGCTCCAAAGGTCCAAATTGATTGTTTTACATTGTTTTAAACATTGTTTTTACGCAACAATACCAAACTGACAATTAAATAAATTCGTGCGTTTGCAAGGAGACACTGCAATAATAATAAAAATGCTAGTCAAATGAAAAAAAGGTGATGGCTGTCCTCAAACGAAACCAAAATAAAAAGAGAAGAAAAAGAAATGGACCAGAAAACTAGATTGGCGTTTCCATCTCAAAATTACAAAGGAAAAAAATGGATTTCATCAATTTGGACCAACAAATCTGATATCTACCCCAAAACAAACTTGTTAAGGATTCCCTCTAAGCTTTTCGGCCGTGGGAAATCGTGATATCAAACGCCAAGCTCTTTCGCCAAGCTAATCCCACCGACTAATACTTCAAACGTTAAATGAAATAATTGAAAATTGCTCAGTAAGCAATTTTCATATATTTCATTTAACCTTCGAACTATTACTCGGTGGGATTAGCTTGGCGAAAGAGCTAGGCGTTTGATATCACGACTTCACTCGGCCGAAAAGCTTGGCGGGAATCCTTAACAAGTTTTGATTTGGGGTAGATTCTATTCTACGAATAGAGCTAAGTCTGAACTTTTACGGGACATACCATCAACTGGGAAGTCGTATAGGGAACCGTAAATCCAACTGGGAAAATACAGGATTTACGGGCGATCACTGTTAGCATTAAAATCTGTCCTGCAGTATTGTGCGTCAAGCACTAGAAAGCATTTTAAGGAAAAGTATACCAGAAGTGCCCAGACACATTAAACACGACGTTTCATGGGATCAAATGCACTCCGTTCTCATGTGAGAAAAATCTAAATTAAAAGCTTCATACAAATTCATAAAAAAAATACTTAGAAGTACCACGCTAATGGCCACACAAATTGAAAGTTAAACGAAAAAAAAATGAACCGATGCTTTTCTGACGAGTGCAGGTAAAAAGTATTGCCCTACACAACATCAACAAAAAGAGTCAAGCTAAAGAAGCTTCTCTCTATCACCACAGCATGGTGTCACGAAATGGCTCCTGCAGTCTCGTTGCTACCCGGGCAGTTGCCCTGCAGGCCTTCTCACTACCTCTTGAATATTGTATGTAGCGGATTTCTTTTCAATCTGATCAACGTTTTGGAAATCGCAAACAGTTTTTGAAAAGGAAACTATCAAGAAATTAACGTGACGCTAGCTAAATGTTAAAATGAAACTAGCAAGAAATTCACGAAACTAGCAAAACATTACGATGAAACTAGAAATATATAGTAGACACAAACTACTTCTTTTCCCCCGAAACAAGCAATTTTTGGACTTTTTCCATTACATAACAATGGAATATTTAGGTCAGGAAGGTTGATTTCACATTTGAATGTATACGACCAAGGTTTATAAATCATAAACAGTTTTTAACAGGAAACTAGCAAGAAAATAACATGCAACTAGCAAAATATTAGCATGCGTCAACATTCTTAGTGTGATGCATCAACATTGCGTCGTCAGCTTTACTGGCATTGGTCTCAACAGTTTACGCAACACCAAGCATAAACATGTACAGAAACGTGTCTGAATAGCCTATTCTAAGAATTCCACTGTATTTGGGAACAAAGCCATAGAGGCACACGAGCACGGGCAGCTGCGGAGCCTGGAAACAGGTTCATTTCATCACAAGTACACATTCTAAGAAATTCACGGATGCGAAATAAGGCGGTGCATTTTCAATTTCCTCCTCCTGGCTTTCATCATTGTAAGATTTCCCAGAAGAGAAGACTAAAATATAGAAGGAAAGGAGGAAGATGCTAAAGACCGGCAATGACAAGGCGGTTTTGTCAACATGACTTGAAGGATGGTTAAAGAGTTACGTCCCGTTTTGCCAAATCCCATTTCGCCAAAAAAAAAAAGGAGATTAACTGCTTTTGCGTCAGGGGCCAATCCAGTTTCGCCAAATACCGTCCACGAAATTTTAGGCACATGAAACATTTTAAACATTTGTAACATGATAATGGTCAGATAATGGTCAAACACCCGTTTTGCAGTATCCCGTTTTGCAACCTATCACAAATTCCTTCCAATTAGGCATGCCTCTTTTAACTTCTGCAATGTTAAACTTTTGAAGAATATTTTGATTCTGTGAAACGGGATTCTACATAACGGGAATGCCCGTTTGGAAAAGGCTCGCCATCACGTGTATAAGTAACTATTGTTAAAAGAAAATCTTGGCAATGACCTAGTGACGACCAAGCATTCTAAACAATAGTTAAAGTAGGCCTACACGTTTTTCCGTCTGTATTGCCAGTTTTCAAAACGCTAATAAATCAATTGGTCCTATTCTACCTCTACTTGTCTCTGCTAAATGTTTGCCTTTTAAAGCCCCATTACATAGAAATAAGGTACCGTATTAAATTTCGTGTACGTAAAATTTTGCCAAATTCGTTTTGGCGAAACGGGATTTGGCGAAACGGAATTGGCCCCTGAGGGTTAAGCTGCTAACCTGCTTTTTTTTTTTGGTGAAACGGGAGTTCACCGGTTCAAGTCACCCCTAAGTCGGAAGAATGGGAGATGCACGTAAAGACGAGGGTTTTGAGAAGGTTGGGGCGATTCTTATTACTTCGTATGCTACCTGGTGAGGTATTTCACAATTGTGTATTTTTTTGTGTAAGGGACTGGCCTATTACTTACGCCGGGGGTGGGGGGATGAAGGAAAGAAACATGTGACCTTCAAATTTTTGATGATCCCCTCCCGAACCAGAAAAAAACACGATCTCCAACCCTCGGTCCAAAAATATTCTGAACCCCCCCCCCCCCCCTCACCACCGCAAAACGTAAACCTTTCTAAGGCCGCTAAAAATTAATTAAGTGGTTCTCGCAAGAGGTGCTGAAAAAAATTGACGCGAGCGGGCGATGTTTTTATTTTACCTTTTATTTGTGATTTTTCAGATGCGGACGATGGGTTTGTTTTTTTTTTTTTTTACCAAACAAATCCAAGTCAGTAGCTTATATTTAGTCAGTAGCAACATTTGTATATTTGATAAGAAAAAAAAAATCATTGTTTAGATCTAAGTTTTTAGTTGTGACATGCCTCTGAGCGAGACTAAGATTCGTTTCGAGGCGATCATGTGAATGGAGCGGAGGTGTTGTGGTCATCGGCTCCAGAAAATGTTTGGTGAAAGTGCTGATGCGTGACGGCATTTTTTTTTTAGACAATGTCATAAAAAACGTTTCATGCGTTAAGAAATAACCCATGCGTGCGCTCCCGAGAACCACTTAATTAAATTCTAGTGGCTTTATGCTTTTCAGGTTAAGTGTAGATAATTTTCTCTAGACTATTAAAAAATAGCAATTTCGCTTCGACAGGTTCCCATTTGTGTTGAAAACGAGCCATGCCTTAAGGTATGTTCTTGAAACCATTAAAAGAAGTGTTTTGTAAACCATCTCTGGACTGCGATTCATGAGTCATGATGGCAGAGATGTGATAGATGCATATTGGCACTGTAAGGTAGTTCGCGTCAACATGTCCATGCCCTTCACAACGTCAACATGTGCAACCTGAATAATACCCCATGGTGTACAAACTTTTTTTACAGGTAGTTTTATATAACTATTGACTGAATGACATTACAAATAACGTCAACATCTTATAAAAACTTACATGATGCCTCCATTATATACGGCGTTTTTTAAAGAATTTTTGACTGCTGGAAGTGTCATTTTTTCAGGTTCAAAAGTGACTTTCTCTAATCTCTGGATAGCAGATGTCGTGGAAATTTCGCATGGATTGGGCAGTGTGGTTTACTCGTACCCGTATTGCCAAAGCTCACAATTGTGCTATCCAGATTGCTTTCTTTCTCTGTGCTGCTTGACCTCGCGTGTTGGCCTCTTGTTGCACGTTTATTTGTATGTTTATACTTTAACGAGATTGACAGGAAGTTTAATGTTTAATTTTTGACATTGCTTGAGATTAATTGTTATGGTTTTTCGTTTTTGACTTGATGCTCGTTGTTCAGAAAATGCCGTTAAAGCCTTGCCTTTTACTCCATTCCGTGAGGAAAGGAGTTTGAATCGCAAATGTTAATGAAAGTAAAAAGAAATTTACTTCGGGAGAAGGGGAGCACACCGCTGCCACAAATTCCTTTTAAGTATGAATACTTCTTTACAGTAGGGGGCAAAGACCCTAAATAGGACAGAGGCAGCTTTTAGTAAAAGGGTTTTTTTTAGTAGACATTTTCCTGGGGAAGTTTTTTTTTCTTTCCCTCGCCTTTTACCTTTTTCTGCCCCTTCTTAGTCTTTTTTGGCCCTTTTCGGCGTTCTCATACACCATTGTACCATCAAATGTCGGCGCAAAAAAGGATCTTTTTCTTTTACAAAAAAACGGTATTTTGAAACGAGGGCAGGCACAATGCCCCTTCCCCCTGCTCCCCTCCTGCGCACGCCGCTGCTTCTTTAATTTCTCTAATGTTATATTTTTGAAGATTGTTTTACTTAGGTAAAACGGATTCGGCAAAAAGCATTACCACGCATTTAGTGACTACAAGGTCCTAGTCACGCAAATTCTAGAATTCTCTTGACCGTAATATGATAATAATAACACACTATCCCGTGGAAAACGTTCTGCCCACAATCACAAGTAAAACACAACATTTAAAACTACTTTTGAGCAATTGAACAAATGAACAATTTGCGAACAATTGCGAAATTATGTGATAATTGTAAATAATTTCTACTTAATGAAGATGAAAAGAGACGAAAAAATTAGCAAGAAACAATATACCTCAAAACAACGTATATTAAGCCAGCAATGGTACAGAATAAATTTGGATGCAAACTTAAAGTCTATGATGCTATGATGCTCCAGAAATTAAAAACAAATATTAATAAAGAAATGTGGTAAATTGAAAAAAAATTGGGAATTAAAAAGGAAAATACGGAGCCGGCTAATTACAAATTAAAATGGTGATTATTATATTAAAGGGTAAGAAATAAGAAAAACAAATTTCGATGTTGCTTTTTTCCCCTCTTTTCTGTTATAAATAATACCCATGTTCTTTGTACTATTAACTTATTATATAAGTTATATTTTAATCTAAGTATTATCAGTTTTTTGCCATTTCTCATTTCTTTATTTAGATATGCTGATTTTGTAGTTTTGATTAAACAAAAAGCCCACTATACGAGCCATGGCTTCGCAGTGGTTATATGTGCACACTATGGAAATATAAAAAAAAAAAATTAAAATGCTTAAATAATGCTTAATCTGCCCACAATTACAAGCAAACATAATAACACTTGAAATGCCAAGAAATAAAAGTCAGCCCCTGACTGGCAATGAAAGAACCACGGTAGACATCCAGCAAACAGTAAAATTTTCAGCAGTTTATTCCTGCCTTGATCACTATACACTTTCTCAGAAAAATCAATAAACACAAAAAACATAAAAACAAAAGCTGCACCAAACGTGGCAGTCATCACGTCTCCATCTTGAGCAGTGAAACTTGAAATGCCTTTAAATTCTTCCAAAAATGCTTCAACTGCCCACAATCATTGGTAGTTTCCTGTTTCAAATCTCCAGATATGCCCTACCCCGAGTCTTCAGCTGAAAACCCATTTCCCCCAAATTCGTGAAACTTTCGAACTACACGAGACTTACTGGCTTACCTCCGGACGAGAAGGGACCGAATCCCTGACCTTCCCACATTCGATCATGTACGAGGCCCGTGTTACAGCACCAACGATCACAACGATCATGTAAACCCTATCTCTCTCGACATCAATTTGTGTATTCCCGAACGACTTCGCCGTATTATCCCTTTTTATTGGCATCTCTCCTTTTCCAAACACCCTGTTCTTCCGCTTTCCTCCCTTTTTTTCTCCCCCTTTTAGAGAAACCCGTTTCCCGGGGTGATTCGTTGTGGCTCGGAAAATCCATGGTGACACTGTTGCTCTCCCATTCCATAAAATTTAATATAAAACAAGTAACGGTGATTTTATGGGTCAATTTCTCAAATTGTAAATTTTTACGTCCAAATCAATAGACGCTGGGGACGTAGGGCACCACTGGACGGTCATTCTACCAACACGCATTTCAACAAACGTGTTGGATGTAGGTTTAACTTGCAGTTAGACAACGATCCAAATGGGCCACGACCAACAAAGGCTGGTCAGGTATTGGGAATGGGCATTTGGACATCCAAACCTTCAGGAGAAAACGATTTTGCACTTTTACTTTTCTGTACAGCCGAAACGGCTTGGAAGGCTAAACGGCATTGTGCATCCGGCCGTTCATCCGTCGCCTTTTCCAACTTCGGAACGGTGCGAGAAGGAGACAAACGGTTTTCACCATTAGATTCAGCGTCCCAAAAATAGTTAAAATGATTTTTTTTTTTAACGGAAGCTATTTTTAGCTAATTTTTGGACGCTGAATGCAGATGATGGGCTCACTCTGCCACCTCTGGTCACTTATGGTTCACTTCCGCATCATACTTCCGGTTTTGTTTTTCATTTTAGCCTAAAATGAATAAAAAAAACCGGAAGTGTGAAGCGGAAGTGGCCTAAAAATGACGGAAGTGTACAAAAAACCGATTGTGACTAGGTAGTCGCTGCAGCCGCTTGTTTTATCGCAACTAAAAAAAAAAGGGTGGTCATTATTACGGTCCCGTCGTTGTGAGGTGGTTTTCTCGTTGGAAGTAACCAATTGCCTTTGTTAGGTTACTTGCCCTAAACAATGAAATATACATATTGTTGTAATGAAGTATCTATTGTTATTAACTGTCTGCCGTCCTACGAGTAAACGGGAGTGGAGGAGTGGAAATGACCGATTTGCTCGCAATAGGTAAGCTAATCACCGCTATACGAATGCTGAAGAAAGTGGGGGGGGGGGGGGGATAAAGCCAAGGGGCTCATTCGAGGAACTCAACCGAGCCACATCTAGAATATTGGTGGTGCCACTTGCTCCCTCCTCCCTTACCTTTTCCACGGTTGAATTCTTAGTTAAATGCAGGCTAGCCATGTCGCTTCGCTCATTCCAGTGGCGTCGATCCATGCTTCATGTAATTGATTCCAAGAGCATCACAAGGTCGATGTACTGATGGTTTCGACACAAGCTAGTTGCAATTGTTGCTTACAGTTCGTTCATCACATTTCCCCACCACGCCTGCATTTCAATTACGTCATTCAAAGTGTACAATTTGTTTGCTTGTTTGTGTTGTTTACGCGCCTCCTAGTGATCCGGAATTGGGGCCCATACGAAGGTGACAGTAGCGTCAAAGGAAAAATTAAGAGGGAAAAGCGCAAAACGCATTGAAATAGTTTGCTTTACGTTGAAATCGCTCGCTTTCCTCGCTCAATCCGCGCATCCTCCGTGGTTTAGCAACGCGAAAGCAGCCATGTTGGATGGGTCACGTGTCATTATTAGCTGCCAGTGGATCTGATTGTTTCCTACGGAGGCTATATTTTGATCGCAAACAACGCTGTACACAGGGATTTCCTTCAAAACAACAGATCATAAATTTCCTTCACAAAATATTTACGCGGTTGCAAAAATATGACGTATACACAACGATTAATACGTTCACATCTCGAATCATTGGAACGCAGATGGCCGGGGGCTGACCTTTGTCTAAATTTCTCCATTATGAGAATGTTTATTGACGTGGACCCTGAACTTTATTTTGAGGTGCGGGGAAACACGTTCACCAGGGGCCACCATCTTAAATTAACGGTACCTACAACAACAACAAAAATGTGCGAGATACTGCTTCACTAATAGGGTTGTTGGAGCGTAGAACAGCCTCCCCCCCCCCGCGAGTTGGTCAAAGCTGAGATTCTGCGCTGATTTAGGCGGGGGGGGGGGAGTAAATATTTCACATTTTACGAAATGTTTTTTTTAACGTTGGCAACCTTTGAGCCACCCACGTATCTTTATTACGTTTTATTTTGGTTTAAATTTAATAACGTGGACTGATGTAAGTGGAATACAAACTTCCCTTCTTGTATGCCTTTATCTTTTTTTTTTTGTGGGTAATAAATCTTTAATATTACGAGGGCAGCCCCCCCCCCCTGCATATCGTCGATTTTATGGAGCATTGTTGTGATTTCCAGCTTGCATGAAAATACAGTGATATCACAGCCAAAATGGCTGCCACCAAGTTTTCCGTCTAAACCCTGACACTTAATCTTAACTGACGCCTCGGTAATTGTCAGTTAAGCTTGAGTGATCAGGACTCGGATCACAAACTTCGTGGCAGCCATTTTGTCTCTGATATCACTTCTTTTGTATGGCGAAAACGTGATGGGTCCCCTTAACCTTGTGGGGTTTTTGTATGATTCCATTAACAGCCGCCCAAGCTCTAATTAGATATAGTTATATCCAGGGTTAAGAGGCATACAGGCCAAGATTCAGTTTTCATGAAAATATTGTTGACTGGAAAAACCATGACGTCATCAGTACTGTGCAGCTTTGTTGTAAAGAAACACAAACAAACAAAAGAATAATTAAGAGAATCGAAATTCCCACTGTGGACAGACAAACAAACAAAAAACTATGATCTTAGTCATATAGATAACCATTATTATTTTGGCTTATTTCATTAGACAACGCCATGTCATGTTCTAAGCTCAACTAATTCGGATTATTTTAAAAAAAAATACAAAAAACGCTTCAGTTCCCCATTCCGGGATTAAGAAATTCCGAAATCCCAAGCTCGAAATATCTTTCTAGGATTGCTTGCTTTCTAACTTCAGTTGTGGCAAGCGCAGCAGCGCATTCTACAAGCGTTAGCGCGAATACTTAATTTGGTCCATTAGTGACTCAAGATTTGGCTTGGCGTCACCTGCTTGTCAACCTCAAGCTTGCTTCGGGGCCAATCCATATTTGATGGGCTAATCCCTTCCCCACATCTCAGCATATCCCTAAATATTTCAGTGTTCAAGACAACGTTAAGATATTTACAGACCACGGTTGACCTTAAGAAGCAGACGGCCATTAGATTAGTCCGATGCCGCCTGAGGGTGAAATTTTAAACAAGTTAGACGGGAATGGCGCAAATTCTTGCGGACCCTGCTGCCAAACAGCTCTTGCAAGCCAGACCAAGACATCGAACAGTGTGAGCAGATCAGTGCTTGCAGTTATTAGTAGGAAGTATATCAAGATAGCCAAACAACTAGATGACAACAAATATGTGTAATATATAATACGCTTAGTTGAGATGAGATGCACACAGCAAACTCAACATGTCTAAAATGAAAGAAGACGAGCAGGTTAATTCTTAGCACGGAAGCAGGTTCATTCTTGGCACGGCAGCAAAAGACAAAGATGAGCCCTGTATAACAATCAGTAACAAAAGTACTTCGCTCACGCATGCGTGAACCACGTAGCCCAACGCATGTTACACCGGGGACACAGTTAGTGTAGGATAAATCCCTAAAACGGCGGGCATTCTTAAATAATAAAAAAGGCACGAAGTGGGGGTAAGGGGGGGGGGGCACATAACATGGCCACAGCAAGATGCGATGGTGTTGTATTGGGCAATTTAAGGCGTGTACAGGTTGGTGTAGGTTGTGACATCGACTAACGTGGAGATCATTTAAAAAAAAAAACATCTTTTTTCCCATAGTTTTACGTGGCACATTTTTATCACCGTTAAAACTCAATTCAGATTATCTTTTTAAGGTGTCGCACTGCCTCGCACCAAGTTTGGATATCAAATGTACAGAGAGAGTAAGGTCAGAATTACACTCGACTACTTTCTTGGCTAAAGTTTTCAGTGGTCTTCAGTCCGTCGTCTACTTTCCATTCATCACTCTACTCATGATACGTATATCATTTTTCCAATATTTTCAAGCACTTTTTCAGGCATTTAATTTCATTATTACTGTCCAGGACATTTATTTCCAGGTTTTCAAGGATCTGCACGAACGCTGAATTACCTGTAGAGCTGTGCTAAGCACACCACGACGATTAGTTTTTAAACATTTTCCAGCGATGTCGTTTAGCCAAGCAGAATGCACGACAGCACTGATCTATTACGTGCAAAAGTAAAAATGGGAAAACAGATTTTACTACAGCCGTATGGTTTCACGTCGTTCAATCTGTCCAGCAACACTGCAGTTTCTGAAACCTTACAGAAAAGTTTATCTGTGTTTCTTGCTGTTGTTTTCTAACCTTTTTGAGGTGTCGCACGTTTTTGGGTCAAAAGTACGCTTTTGCTGCCGTTTTTTCTAGGCTGTATCAAGCACACTCGAACAAAAACCAGCAACAATAGATGAATCAGCTGCAAATCGGCACAATATGGCTATATTGCAAAGACGCGTATGCTATCCTGCTTCCAAGGTTTGGCCGGGGAGTTTAGTGTAAATATGCCCCCATCAAGCTTGCCACTGGTATACAGTATGCCCCAGAAGTCCCGTCCACCCAAAATAGAGGGCTATATACTGGATACGAGTTGGTAATAACAGCGTACTCATATAGGAAATCACCCATGGCTAATCCGATGATGGTTCCCAAACTGACCTTGGAGGTAGTTTTTAAGGTCATCCAAAATATATCTCGTAAACTATTATTCAAGATACAGGCATAAAGTAAATTAGAAAGTTGTTTGGGATGATACCACACGTTCAACAACGGAAACAAAACTGAAGTCGCGCCACAAACACGGAAGATACAGGCAATACAACTCAGACACTGCAGGGAAGCCAATCAAGGGACAGCGATAAGCCTACAAAGTGATCAAATACAGTTATTTCATAGCCTTAATTAGGTTTAAAGATGTTTTGAAGCAAAAATTATGCCAAAATAAATTCATTCAGCAAGCATGAACGAAATGAAGCTGAAAACGGAGGCTCACTGAAAATGGATATCTAGAAGGTGCACCAGAACCAGAACACCAATCCAAAGGCAGGAAAAATACATGTGTATTCTTCTATAAGGAATACAAGTTTCCTTCAGTACGTTAAGGTGATAGCGAAGAACAAATTTAAATAGATAAATCAAATTAACAGAAAATATCCAAAAAAAAATCCTATTTTTAGCCATATAGCGGTTGCTTTATTGTGGTTCTGCACTTAATGGTGCACCTTACCGATAACCGCTCGGAGCAGAGAGGAGCAGTACCCAAAGTGTGGGGTGCTTTCTCATTATTTTTTTTAAAAATTTGGACGAGAGAATTCTTTGATCCATTAAAAGAAAGCTATTTAGATTGTTCCCAAACTTTCTCTTTGGGGGCACCAACCGTCATTGGGTGGGGAAAGGGGAGAGAGAGAGAAACACGTGCCCGCAGTCCCCCCCCCCCCCCCCGCCCATTCGCCCCTGCTTTCATACAATACCGAAATCGGGCATAGGATTTCCTCTAGTCGATCGTTAGTGCTTCAGTACACAACCACGTGATGGATGCACAAGTTATTGCTTATCGCTGCCCTTTGGTTGGCTTCCCTGCAGTGTCCAAGTTTTATTGCCTATATCTTCCGTGTTTGTGGTGCGATTTCAGTTCTGTTTCCTTTGTTGAACTCATGGTATCGTCCCAAACAATTTTCTAATTTACTTTATGCCCGTATCTTGAAGAGTTTAGGAGATGTATTTTGGATGACCTTGAAAACGAGCTCCAAGAGCAGTTTGGGAACCATCATCGGATTCGCCATAGGTGATTTCTACACGAGTACGTTGTCATTGCCAACTCGTATCCAGTATATAGCCCTTTATTTTTGGTGGACGGGACTTCTAGGACATACTGTATATACAACACATCAACTTTAAATCTAGATTACTCGTGACACCCGAAACTGCGCCGGTTGCATTACTCATTAAACAGCAAAAAACGCATAAAAGATGACTTCATTTTCTGTCAGCTCAAAATAAAGGAGAATTCCGCCCCACTTTTTACGGCCGCTGGACCCATTTCGTCAAAAAATTGCTCTAAAAGGTTTTACTTCCATTTTGTTCTAGCTTGTCACTTAGAAAGTCGGCGGAAGGTTATTGGTTTTGATGGTTTAGGCGGATGGATGCTTGCACGAGCCAATGGTATTTCCATCTGTTGCGGACTTCTCATTTGTTTTATGCGCTTTTTTATAGTGACAGGCGACGCTTAGATATTAAATGGTGCGGGGGCGGGGTGGGGAATAACGTTCCACCGTTTGGCCTTTCTCCATAAGCATCGACGCTGACGTATGAGGCAGATACTGATCTCTAAGGGCCGTCTGGATGAGGCATGCAATGGAAGGTAGCAGTGTTTGTGCGGGCGGTTAGTGCTCCATTGCTGCTGCACCGGTAAAGACAGGCCCCCCCCCCCCCCCCCGCCCCGCCCGCCCGTTAACCAGCAGCTCACGTGAGCAAGATGTCAGCTTAGGCAGAACATCGGCCCTGTTGTTGGCGGCTAGATAGGGTATTTTGTCCCACACATACAAGCAGCACAGAGCATCGATAAACACTAGATTATTACGTGTATAACTCAATGCTGGAGCCAGTAGTTGGGCTAGCTGCAAGGCGCACGGAGCTTAAACAAAAATGGCGTCTTACTGACGCCAATGCCGTAAGGGTTACGTCCCGTTTGGCCAAATACTGTTTCGCCAAATCCCGTTTTACCAAAAATAAAGCAGAATAAAAGCTTTTGATCGCAAATCCCGTTTCGCCAAATGCCGTTACGTCAAATACCATTCATGAAATTTTAGGCACACGTAACTTATTATTCCTGTGTAATGGACAAACAGTGCATACAAAAACAAAAGAAAATACTTAATTTTTTTCGCCGTACCCCGTTTCACCGCATAATTTTTTTCTAAATTACGTACTTGGCTTGCGCTGCCGCGCTCGCTGCGGTTAGACATATACCATCAGAATCCGCAACTAATCAAAAATTCCATACAATGCTCCAACGTCAAATTTTTTAAAGACTAGTTTATTCCAGCGTCGCCGCTGGGTCGAATACGGGGTAGAATTATTCATCCAAAAGATTAAAATTATTAAATAATAATTAGCACGTGCGATGAATAAAACGCGCGATTACTTGTCCGTGTGGTGTATTTTGTCCATGCGGTCAATGGTTCATTGTCTGCAATGAATTGTCCGTGCGATGAATTGTTGGCGTTGTTTTCTCCGGAAAGTAGAAGAAAGTAGTCCCGATACTGACTTTTAAACAGGACGGAAAGCCAAATGGGCTCGAGAATTCTTAAATAAATTCGGATGCAATTACAGATGCTGTGTTAGTATGGCTTAACGGTTGAACTTCGACCTTTGGTTTCAAAGGTCATGGGTTTAATTCCCCGCTCAGGCAGTCTGCCATTATATAGTCCAAAAGGCAATGTAAATAGGTTTGCATCTGTATTTATTCCGTAACTCTAACCCCTACTAAACTTTTAGCTATTACAATGAAAATTGAAAATCGTGCACATTTGGTATTTTTTTTTTCTTTTACGCAATGATGCCTTCACATTATAAGGTAAGATGTTATATTCCATCTACATGTATTCCCCACGCATGTGCGCATTCAGAAATTTTATTCTTAATAATTCTGGGAACGGGAAATTTCTCTCGACTAATATCTTCGATTTCGCTCTGACACTTGCAACACGGCGCCGGAATCGTGATTTCACGACATGTCAGGGAAGTTGCTTGTCTGTCAAACTCTTCCTGACCGACGTATAGAGATCATTGGTCTGGTAATGGCTTCCCGATGCGTGCTTCACATCACTTGTGATTCTGGGGGGTATTGGGGAGGAGGGGGGTGTGGGTGTCAGGGAAAGGGCGTCGTGAACGCCTTATCGACGCTGGCAAACGGATCGGCGTCTCTTGTAGATGCATGGTGACAGGCTCACGCGTTGACAGAGATGTACGTCATGCTAGACCAGAGAAGATCGTCAAGTCCATCAAGCTGGAACGTCTGTGCTTCCCTGATGTCATACTTCCCGTAAGCCGTTGCGGCCCAAATTGAGTGATATACAAGTTTAGAACGACAGTGAACCCCGTGACAGATTAGGAATACTCTTGCATAACCTCGTTTGGATTTTCGGAAATCTGATTTTAAAATGAGAATGACGAATGGCCATATTGACGGAGTTGTGGCAATGAAGGATAATGATTTAAGTTTAATTCTGGTAAACGATGAGAAGATTTGTGGGTGCATTATGGCCATTTCCGAGTGCATTTGCTTTGCCATCCTTTATTGGTTTGTAATGGCTGTTGCAGATCGGCCGTATTAGCTTTAAAGTCAGTTTTAGCAATTAGGATTAATGGGGGAGTGTTTTGTTTTAACGAGCGTGCATCGAACGTGACGCTAGTTGAGAGTTGAGTTTATTTCAATGTAATATACAAAGTCAGTCATAGAAGTGATATGACACACTGAGATACCACAACAGCAGACGCCCGCGTATGGGTCAGCGGCACACTTAAAAAAATGCAAAACAAAATACAGAAAAAAACACTGAGAAAAAATTCCAACATTCAAAAAATAGGATTATTTGCGAGAAATCATTAAAAAAATGTAGGCTACATAACTATAAAAAGCATTATGGAAAAATTCCAAATATGAGGCGGAACAAAATCCATGAAATAATCCATAGAAAACAAGAATAGCACAATCGTACTTTGCCGAAAGAAATGGGAAAGCAACAGTTTTTAGTTATGATACAAAAAAATTAAATTTCGAAAAAGTTAACACAATATTGTGAGTTAATATAGTGATTAAGATTAACAACAGCTCTTAAACACTAAACTTTTCTTTGGAGAAAATTTGCATATTCATGTTCCTTTTTCTCAAAACTGTAGTAGAAGAAATTAAGAATTTTGAAATTTTTGTGGCGTTAGCATACGTCTTCGTAAAGGCGTTGTTCTTGAATTACGCAATTATGGTGTTTATTTTTTCAGAAATAAAATAATAAACTTTATAAAAATTGTAGTCAATGTTACGTCATTCAGTAAAATAGCCACCGAAACCAGTACGTGAGTCTAAATATCACAAACCTAGTGATGTCCGTCCATAACTATCATATGAACACCTTTACAAAAAAAAAACATTACATTCTGACCAATAATTTTGGAGAAAAAGGATCATGACCATGAAAAATTTTCTTCATAGAAAAGTACTGTGCTTAAGAGCTGTTTCGATGTGTTTGTTCGTTAATTGTTGATGTTTGTTTGGGAATTGGGTGGGTGGGTGGGTGCTTCGTGTGCCTTTTCTTTTCTATTTCTATTTCTTGTTAGATTTTAAGGCAAGATGGTAGTGGGTGGGGGGGGGGGAGATAGTGGAGCAAAATTTTCAATGTTTTTATTGTTTAAATATATGTATTACGGCCCACAACAGTATAATAAAAACAAATAATGTACACTTTGGCATTTAAATTAACAATAAAGTAGTTTTGGGGCAATTCGGTGAAAAATTATGATTTTTGGCAAACCGGGCCAGAACTGCGGCACAAATTATACAGCATCCGAACTGTCTAAAAACTGCTTTATTGGAAACTTAAATGCAGAAGTTCGCAAGTTTTGTTTTAATTATTATAGTGTGGGCCCTAATACACACACTTGAACAATAAAAGAAAATTGAAAATTGTACTCCTACCCCCCACCTGCACGGTCAGTTACCTTAAGGAATCTATTCGTAAGGCATAATAAATTCTTTCTTTCTCATTCGACTGTCAAAAACAATGGATAAAATAAACCTTACTAAAGAGAGACATTTATTATAAGAGCAAAACTTAACACGTTCATCCGCCTATTGGCTTTGCAGACAAGGCAAAACAACCAACCTAAAAACTAGTTAAATCTACCAGTCAGCAAACAAAAGGCCGTAAACGCCCTTAGTTCCTCTCATTAAACACGACAGTGTGTGCAGACAGCCGAATACATCCAGCAGGGAGACACCTTTGACAAACCTGACTGTGTTCTGCAATGGATCAAACATGGCAGACTGGTAGGAGGCGTTCTATCGTTTCAACCCCTGCGCCACAAAAACGCTGCGGGCAAACACACTCGCCCTGATGAGCCAGAAGCCCATTGAGGGGAGCTTGTCCCAATCGAATTGAGGAAAGCAATGTAGCTGTTGCCTCCTGGGTGAGGTTCATTCTTTGGGAACTGTGATTGATGGGTGCAGGTTGAATAGGTACCCACCCATAAAGTCAACAAACCAGTCCTCCTACCACAGGCTAACAATCTGAACTGAAGTACGTTATATTAAGAACATGCTGAGAAATTCCCCGCATCTTTAACAAGCCACGATCGAACAATGGTACACTTACGGAAGAGGGGCAGTATAGGGGAGAAAGTGCTCCCCCTGCCCCGACCGTAAGTTAAAATTAAACTTTAGTAAAACTGAGCAATATAGCCTATATTACAACTGAAAACATTATGAAAATGGACTTCTCAAGTTTCGATGCTCAACATTTCAAAATTCTTAGCACACATTCGTATCAGTAATGCACTTAAATTTCATGTTCTCCATTAGCTCAACAGAGCGGCTGAGACCCACGGAAGCACTTATCAACCCCACACGAAAACTAAGAAACTAGTGAAAACAAGGCAGAGTTGAGATCCGAGAAAATGACATCACAATCCAAGATGGCTGCCACCACGAAATCAGTCTCGCCATCACTCTCAGACAGCAACCGCACTGCTGACTTTTAATCTATTTAAGTAAGTCAGTTAACTTCTGAACTTAACTTTTTTTTAATTCTGAAGATTATTAGAGGTGATGCTAATCGAAAACTTGGAAGTAAGCCACCAGTAAAAATTATACACTACAAATAACGTAGTTCAATAAGCCAGTGGTTAAGGCGATATGTAAGTGAGCTGGGGACGAACTGGGTAGCCGGTTCGAATACGGGTCAAGCCACTCCGACAAAACGTAAGTGCATAAAGGTGGCTTACTGAACTACGCTATTTCTACTGAATGATTTCCAATTTTCCTTAATCGAATATAAACACTTTACTGCAATTTTGCGAGCGTTTCCATGTAAAATGTTACTAGTTTTCCCTCGATGTCTGTAGCATTTCTAGCACTATTATACAGCACATTGAAATCTCCCCATCAGCCCCCCCCCCCTTCCCAAATCACCCCAAAAATAGTACCATTAAGATAAAACCATCACAATGTAAACTTAGGAATGATTTCTTGCTTAATCAACACATGACACTTTTTGCATTTATTTTTTTGCTGCGAAACTTAAATATATTATCGTACGTAAGATACTTCGCACGCTTGAATTCATAGACAGAATTTCCAGATTTGCAAGGCACTCTTGAGACAAAATGATTCTAAGGAAATATTAATTTCCGCTAGCTAAATAAAGCTGCGCTCGCACCACGCAACAGAGCACAGAACTGGTGAGGGTGAGAAATATTTGTGAAGCGATGGCTATTCATTCGCGTAAACATCAACATATGATTGTTTACCTACAAAGCAAATGCCATTAATGGGGATACACTGTCAATCTGTTCTGGATCGGTGAGGTAGGGTTCGGCTCCCAAGTTAAAACAACAACAAACAACAAGGCACTGAAAGAGAGCCGCAGACAAACCAACTTTCAACAGAAGAACATGCGCTGAATGAGCGAGCGAAATGCAGTGCGTTTGCAAGAAGCACAGAAGAACAAATTGGTACGCCAAATTATCTCGAATTAGAAAACAAAAATGAGCTCGGTTGATGCGAGAAGTTTGTATAATCCGAAGTCAAAAAGCAAAGGAACACAAATAAACTTACCTGTAAGGTTTCAGATACTGCAGTGTTGCTGTATGTTTAGTCCACGTGAAACCTCTTCCTCCGACACTGTATATTAACCTACAATCCAGAATTGTAGTAGATTCTCACTAATTAAGTTTTCACAACGCGCAGGAATGTTTTTTTTTCTTCTCATATTTTTTGGGCAGCTCACAGCGTGAACGGAGTTGCGATAAGATAGCAGGAATACGGGCTCGTTTACGCAACGACAGTTTTCTCGCTCACTAGCTTTTACTTGATCAATACTAAATCTGATGGCTGCTTCTCGCCTTTACCAGAATATGCGTATTAGTAACCATGGCAACGACGCAGACGCAAATCTTCTCCTCGTGCCTCGTGACACGACGTACGATGCTTGCAACATTCCAGCGTCGATTTATGACAAGAAAACAATTTTTAATGCAGTACAAGACGACGAACTGTTCTTTGTATGCAAAAAACACGAAATGGACGCCATGTTGGATTTTGAATTCCCGCTGTGAGAAGCTATTTATTCTACCGACGTTTGATCATTGCTAGAAGCTGTACTTTGAGGGAGAATAGCAATTTTTGGAAATAGCGTGAAATGACAACAATCTTGTAGCAATGTTTAAAATTACTGTAGCTCTTTGTTCTTTATCCGTGTTGTTATTTACAATACATACAATTTGTTATGTATTGCCGCATTCATTTAGTAGCAACGGAGAACTAATCATAAATAAATAACGGTTGACTAGCTTTCGGTGAGTGAGAAGGCGTTTTTTGCATAAACGCGCCCTAAAAGCAAAACGCGAGTGGGTGGCTGCGTGAACGGTGTCAAACGAAAAACTGAGACTAGGATTTTCACCGGAATACGCTTGCGGAGTGTATAGGTCTCATACAATAATTATGTGGGGAAAGTTTAATTCGTTTTGGTGAGTGACACGTCTCTTTTTTTCCAGTTCCTTTCGTCTTGCGTTTTCTGCATACGACTTACGCGCTCATACTCACTGCTGAGCAGAAACATGTCATTTTTGCGTGAAATAGGCATTCTGAAATTAATCTAACACATATACACGCGTAATCACTTTTAGGGGTAAGTTTACAACAATTTATCATCGAAGTCTGGGTAAAATTTGTGTTAAGTTGCAGGATGTACGTACTGGAGAAGACCGCAAACACCTTAGTCCTTCCATGTTACCTACGAATTAGGAATACCCATGGATATGGAGTATTCAGCAGATTTCCTAATGAAGACTCCTTATTGAGATTTTCAATGCTTTTAGGTGGTATTAGAATCTGTGCGCAATTAGGGGTGTTGCGAAGGGTGCAACATACTTGAGCACAGGGTTAAGGGGGCCCAAAATGAACGAGGCTGAGGTCGAATAGGGACAACATTCACTCTTGTTTCGTCTGGGATAGGTGCCCTTTTGTCCCAAAAGTTTATACTTGTTGAGGAGGGGCCCTTGCGCCCTTCCTTGGAAAAAGCTAGCAGTGCACTGCCACCTACAAGGAAAAAACAACGTTCAACAACATTTTTCCAAATGGGGAAGACCCATTCTGGCAGTGACTCCCCAACAGATGGAAAAATAGGTAATAAATAAACATAACAGAAGTCGTTGTCAGTTGCCTAAATGATGTAAATAAACATACGAAACAGAGCAAACACAACAAGAAACATGCGATTATTAACAGATTATACTAGCACGTTTACCAAAGAAAAAATCCCAAAAAATATCACAGGAACTGTCAGAATAACAGACAAACGCATTGAAATTCTTGGATCGTCGGAAGACAAACTACTTAAAAAACATTTGCAAGGATGTTTTCATTAATCCAGCACGAAAGTTAGAGGTTGGAAGGCGATCAGATACCACCCTAGTTCTAAATATTTAAAGATTTCAAATAGAACTCGATATTTCTTTGCCATGTCACAGTCTTGGAGTCCCATCTTAAATGAATTAAGTATTGGTAGCTACCACCAACTCACCTGGTAAGTTATTCCATATCTGCACAACACGATTTGATAAGGCATATATGTCAGGTACTCACTGTATCTGTATTTAATTAAAGACGGAAACCCAAAGGCCTAACAAGAGTTGAATAAATACAGATGCAAACCTATTTACGTTGCCTTTTGGACTTATATGTCAGACTGACTGAGCGGGGAATCGGACCCACGACCTTTGAAACCTTTGGTCCTATGGCCGTGTCAGGATGGCTCAGTATTGCTCAGTGGTTTCAAAGGTCTTGGGTTCGATTCCGGGCTTAGGCAGTCTGACACATAAGTCCAAAAGGCAACGTAAATAGGTTTGCATCTGTATTTATTTAACTCTGTATTCAATATGCTGATTCAGGTCAATATTTGGCTGCAGAGGCGAGCGCCGCTCGGCGGTTCTTGAGGCTTAAGACCAGACCAGGTAGCTTAAATTGCGCCTGTATTTCATCAGATAATGACGGCACACAAATATTTGGGTTATTCGTCCCACCTACTTTCTGGATGGCGCCCCCTCGTGTGACTCAGCCAGTGCAATATTACGAGACGTGACAGGGATTCCTCATAAAGGAGGTATCCTACCGAGCTAAAGTTAGGGGGTATTTGCGACTAGTCGTGGAAAATAACGGTATAGTGCTAATTACCATTGAACATTTTAAAGTTACGCTTACGTGCGCCGCGCGCGATATTGGATATACGTTGCCATCCGTCCGCTAAAAGTGTTGTGCTCGAACCCCGGTAGCTTCCTAGACCGGGGCTCTACTATAGTACCGGCCGGATCTTGATGAAAAACAGCATACGGTACTCGGTTGGACAATATGGCTGCCGAAAGCGCCACTGTTGCTATTGATTTGTCTTGTTGCCGCTTTCTATCACATCTTCGGTACAAAAAAATGCTGCCACTCTTCCTTGAAACACGTTCTGGATAAACGAACATGTAGCTATTTACTGAAGAGCTTTGTTTCCCTCGAGAAATTTAATAGCTTTGTAGCAGGCGCGCGGCTGTACGGAAATTTATTTATTTGTACGTGTAAGCTGTTTTCCGGGTGATTAGTGAGATTAAGTTAGAATTACTAAGCTTTTTATCAGTTGCCGATATTTGTCAGTAGATCGCGGGGCGCACCGTAACAATAAAAATCACCGATGCGATTTGCCTGGCCAATTTCCGAACAGACCTCTCGAAGAACCGAAATGGGTCACCCGTGGCGGCCATTTTCTCTAACCACCCTAATATTGTTGTAGGTCGGCCGAATAGTTTCCCGGCCATGCCCAGACCAACGTAGGCCTTATACCCAGTTGTGAATTTCTGTACGTCGAAATACAAGTTGACTCGACCTACGTTATTTTTGGGCTGTTCCGTCAAATTGCCAACTACTTTGCATTGCTTAAATGAATTCGAACCACGTACAAAACTAGCAAACAGCGATTTCTCCAAACGCGCTACGAAGGTGTAAAAATCTATAAGCGCAGCCTCCCCGCCCCCTCCACACACCCACCCACACACACAAACACAAACCACTCCTTCGACGGTGCAGAATACAATTGCGTCGATGGCAAGAAGCGCCTTACAATTCAGTTTGGCAGAAATCGAAATGGCTTTTGCCGCGTTTCTTTTCTCTTGCTTTTAATGGCAGAAGCAGCGAGTGGTGTTGATAGGGCGGAAATGGCTTTCCACTAAGTCGCTTCGCATCCCGGCCTGCAGGTAAGGAAGGATGGAAGGACAGAAGGCTTGGTTTTGCTGCCCAACGTACGATCAATACCTAAGAACAGAGAAAGAGCTTCTGCTTCATTGCTGTCTGCATTTCATCCCAATAAATCCACGCATGCAATACGCCATCCTGTACTGGAGTAGCCCTACTTCCACGCATTATGATTTTATGCAGGAAAGAAGTTTTTCATGCTGGATTGTACATCTAGAAACAGTCCTAAGAATACTGAAGACATTACCAGCTTTCAGAACTCTTGTGGCTCTTGGACAATAGCCCATAAGAATAACATTAGAACCGAAACAAAAAAAATTCTAGCAGCAAAACTACTTGCCTTACAGTAAAATTTTTTAAAAAACGTTACCTTAATTTTTCGCGTAGATTAAGCACACAAAAAACTTAAGAGATTCCTCGGATAGAACAACCCCTATGTGGTTCCAGCATGTTTAGTGGTTTGGGTGAAAATAGCATGGATTTTTCGATGCAATGTAAACAAAATGACCTTTTTTTTTTTTTAATTAAGGAAGCATTTTTTCAAAAAGTGTTTTTGGCATGTGAGAGATGATACATCCAGCTTTACGAATGAAAAAAAAAGGTCTTGATAGAACAAACGTAGCTGGTTCCACATCATTTTGAAAAAAATTTTTCTTTATTTTAGGAGTGGAGGGTTAGTCCTAATTGGGTTGAAGGCCAAGCTCTTGCTCTTGAAGAGACCTGATTCCTGGTAATGATTTTATTTGCAACGTATTACATTCATTCCTATTAGTTCCGTCCGAGTTTTTAGAGGGCGCCATGCGTTCCATCTGGTGATTTTTGCTCATTTGTCAGCCCAAATCTAAAGTAAACTAAATTACAACTAAGCTAAACCAAAATTAATAATAATTAAATACAAGCTAGTTTAGTTTAATTTTATGTTGAAAAATGAGTAGAAATTAACTCACATAAAACTTGTGGCGCCCTCTATAAACTTAGACTGAACTAATAGGAATGAATATAAGAAGTTTCAGAAGGGGTCTCAGTCACAAATTTGCCTCACCAACCCTAAAAATTCTTGGTACTAGTGATGTTAGTGATGCACACTGTCTTGGACAATGAATGAATACTAGTCATCCACAGTGCCTTTAATATCCAACACCAAATTACGAATGTTCATGGGCTTTTTATGACAAGAATTGTAAACAAAAGTGGATACCGCAGCGGTCGTCCATGAATACTGCACCTTACTAAAGAATTCATACCGCTGAAACTAGAACAATCAACTAGTTGTTTTTCACAGAATGAGAAACTAGTACTGCTACGATTATAAATGTTGAATGGTTGCCGGAGTTTGCAGCTAGTACACGCCCAAACACGATAACTTATTTACCAGATTCAAATTAAATTTAAAGTGTTTGTTGTGCAGATGAGCCAATTTCTCTACTTACGGGGCTGTTGCAGCAATTTATGGCCCGCTAATTCGGAAAAATTGTTTACACGTGTTTGTTGTTTAAAGGTTAGGCCTGCAGGTGTGGCTTTTCAGCGAACAACGCTCTATCGACTCAATTTTTAAACGCGTGTACCGTACAATACATTTTTTAACAAAGGAACAGTTGCAGATCTCATAAATTTTACGAAACATTTTAAACTTACTAAGCGTAAACACAAGTGTAGCATGCAGTACTTCGTTATAGTGAGGGGTCTAATGCACATAATCTGTTTGCCTCCGAAGGTAATATATTCTCCAAAGGACGAATTGCATGCACGCGTTTAAAGTTTGTAGGTTGGATTAGGAATTTCAACGAACAACGCAATATCGCCTTGGATTTAAAAAAGGTAATAAAGTCTTGTAATGTACAATCCATTAAAAAAAAAAGTAGTGTAAGCAAAAGTGTTAAAATTTTACCAAACATGGAAAACTTGTAAACTGCAAACACAACTGTAAGAAGGCATTATTTCGTTGCGTGTATCTTTTAAGTGATATAACACCGTATTCCTTTTTTATTTTACTTTTAAATTATTTCTTTGAGACTTAAAGGTGCTTGCATCGGTGAAGCCCCGTATCGCCAAATCCCGTTTCGCCAAATCACATTTTGCCAAAAAGAATGCAGATTAAAAGCTTTTGTCTAAAGGGCAAATCCTCTTTCGCCAAATCCCGTTTATTCATAACTACTTTAACATAATTGTACGTACACGAAATTAAAAAAAAAAACTAAGTCAAGGTCAAGGTTTTCTTTTAAGAATAGTTTGATATATACATGATGGTTACCCTTTCCAAAAGGGAATTCCCGTTTTGCAGGATCTCGTTTCGCAGAATCAAAATAATCTTTAAAAATTTAAAATTGCAGAAGTTAGAGAGACATGCATAATTGAAAGGAATATGTGACTATAGTTTCTGATGCTATATGTTTAACAACAGCGAGCGCGGCAGCACGAGCGAGGCACGTAATTTGAAAAAATTGTTCTGCGATACTGGTGTTTTTTTTATAAATGTTTGACTATTACATGGGAATAATGTAGTAAATTTCGTGTGCCTAAAATTTCATGAACCGTATTTGGCGTAATAGGATTTGGCGAAACGAGATTTGCCCTTTCGGCAAGAGCTTTTAATCTGCTTTCGTTTTGGCAGAACGAGACGTAACCATTGCGTCCGTATTCCCTTATCCGTGTGACTCAAGTTTTTTTTCCTTTATTTACAACAAAAAAGCGCAGCATGAGGAAACCTCATAAGCTGTGCAAAGAAATAGGAATAAAAATACAGAAAAAATGCGTCTGTTGTCTACCCGCCTTCTAACATTGTTGTAGGTCGGGTCGGATTGTTTACTGGCCATACATGGACATTCCGTCCAGACCTCTTCATGTTGCTTTAGCTAATAGCAGCATATCTACTTACATCTCGCAACACGATATGCAATTTCAATGGTACTGCTGGCCTGTCACGAACCCACTCGTTTACCAGTATATCGTTTGCCAATAATCCATTTGGGATCGCAATTTCTGAAATTAAGTGATGTAAAAAGGGAAAGAATTTATTCTAATTGATCGCCGAAGAAGCATTATAAAGTGTGATGGAAAAAAAAAACACAGTCTGTTGTATTTCTAAAGTTGTCAAAGCGGTGACGCATGCGCAGTTCAACCATGCCGCTCATGGTAGGACATTAGGAGCTTAATTTTATTGATTTTATTAATTTAAACTGTGTAGGAAGCATTTTCATGAGAATTATACGTACGTAATGATTTCATGGTAATTACGTACGTGCGTTTTGCTGCCTACGTTGCTTTCATCATTGCGGCTAATTTAGGCGTTCCCTTGTAAGTGTGATCTAGCACTTGCTCGAGAGGAGAGTCTACCCAGTCTTCCGTGACGTCACCACGCTGGAGGTGTCGCCGTTCCACGCTGCTGCGTTCATAGGGAGAATACTCACCAAAACTTTAGGAGCGTCGCGAGCTTGGCTTCACGCTGCAACGTCACTCGTTGCTAGGCAACGCGTCAAGCGCCAGGCCGAAGCTCGGTTCCTAGCGTTGCTCTAAAAAATTTCATATTTGAAGCGTGCCGTTGGCGCTACGCCTGAGCTGCAGCCAATAGGAGGTCCGCTGTAGCGCAGGCAAGCCGCATATCTGTATCTTTAATTATAAACACATAACATTTACCAAAACGAAATTATTTGTTTTAGCAGCTTCGCCCAACAAAATCAACACGTCGTGAAGATTCAGAAAGAATTCACTAGAGTCTAATCCTTTATTAAACCATTTTCGTGCAGCCCGTCTTTTATCAGTGGGAGTAATACGAGCGGCATGCGGAAATTAACTACATGTTTTCAGTTCTGTAAGAACAACAATTACCGCTTTCAATGTCTTAATGGTGCGTCTCTTGATATTATTGTTTGAGATCGTACAGGCGATCAACAAAAGGCTGTTCAACAACGTCAAACAGGAGTTGATGTCAGCCGTCGTGTTTGTAGACAAAGCGGCGTTTGCAGCGTCGGTGTGTACAGACCCAAGTTTGAACGCGTCAAACGCTCTCCAAGACCAACTCTGCAACGCCCTCAAAGTTTTGGGGAGTATTCTCCTTAAATCTTGTCCGCGTGAGCATGCTAATGCTGGCCGCTATTTCGATCCAACTATGATCTTTCACATCTTCACATTTCTACATTTTTTGATCATTCAACCTTTCAGCACACTAAGTTTTTCCTCTCTAGTGGAATCCGTTGATGCCGCCATTTTCCCATCCCAGCATGCACATCGATCTGGGTCCAGTTGATATTCGCTTGACGCTTGAAAACACAAAAATGCGAGCGTCGCTTCGCCCGCTGCATGTTAATAAATGCTCGCGCGCAAGCGTTCGACCGTCGACAAAGCTCTGCTTTCAAGCGTTGAGCGTCATGCGTGCGCGTCGAAGTCAACTTTATAAACGCGCACTTAACCTAGAGCATACCTAGTGAAACTCTCACAGGCATATGCGCGCCGTTGCACACTCTTAGGGCGCGTTTACACAACGAGACCTTCTCGCTCGCCGTACCCTGTATGCTATAGGCAACAGTTATTTATTTACGATTAATTTCCGTTTCCCTTAAATGAATGCGGTAATAGGCAACAGATTAAATATATTATAAATAACAACACGGATAAAGAACAAAGTGCAACATTCCTTTTAAACTTTGGTACAGCATTATTGCCATTTCATGCTATTTCCAAAATTTGCTATTCTCGCTGAAAACAGCTTCTAGCAGTGATCAAACGACGGCAGAATAAATAGCTACCCGCAGCGAGAATTCAAGATCCAACATGGCGTCCATTTCGGGGTTGTCGAATCGAAGACAAATCATCGAATACCGGCATTCAGAAATCTGTCCGTCGTCTTGTACAGCAGTAAAAATTGTTTTCTAGTTGTCATAAATCGACGCTGTCATGTTGCACGCTTCGTACGTCGCGTCGCTAGGCACGAGGAGGAGATTTGCGTCCGCGTTGTTGCCATGGTTACTACGCATAGACAACTTGAAAGCCACATTCTTCCGCAAAGGCGAGGAGCATCCAGCAGATTTAGTATTAACCAAGTGAAAGCTAGTGAGCGAGAAATTTGTCGTTGCGTAAACGAGCCCTTAAGCCCTAAACAGACCGGCTGCTCTCGGCAAAATGGAGTAGCAGGATGGTGCAAGAAAGACGCCAGAATCGATCGATAAACGCAACACCAACCATATAATTGCAGCAATTTTAACCTTGTAGGAATGCATCACTTCGCACGAAACTTTTTTTCTGTCTATCTAAGGGCTTTATAGTTCGATGATGGTAGTGTCCAGCTTCCTTCCAAGCAGTTCGCCCAACCGGGTTCCAATCTCGGCCATGGCAACCTTTTTTTCCTCTTTCTTTTGTTGCTGCATTGCATATTCAATATGACGTGCCGTACTTTATTTTGACGTCGGAGGTGTGGAAGCGAATAGCCGTGCTCGACCGTTTGTGAATCCCCGTTATATAACCAAAAATGTACTAGAGCCGTCGTCACTTCCACTGTCTACATAATGGAACGGGTTCAGCTTTCTTTGCTGTTTGGCCAAAAAGGATCGCCCTTTGAAAGTAGTGATATCGTTCCACCAGGGAAAGACCGCCAAGGTATAGCTGGCTGATTAGCGTGGCAGTATCGTGAAAACGTTATTGATTCATCTTTCTCTCTGTGAATGGTGGACACTCATTCTGTAACTTTTACTTTTTTCTTTATCCCTGCACCTTTCCCTTACATTTTTCACAAATTGAATTTCGGCCGCATACGGCCATGGTAGTCCTTTTTGAGACCTTTTGCCTTACTTCCGGTTAAGGTACGGATGTACAAAAACCCTTATAGTGTCCACGACCTATCTGAGTTCGCCGCAGAACGAACACAGATAACCGATTGTACGTTTTTGGTAGCAGAGTGCCTTGTTGATATCCAAGATGGTTATAAAAATAATGGTGGCCGTCGGTTAAAGCCGCCCCTCCAGGAAGATGTAGCCGATCGACAAATACAGAGTCTGCAGGACTCACGATACGCCGCGCACACAATAACTTGCGTGGTGTCAAGTTGTTGAATTGTGCATCACTTTTATGTTTTTTATTCTCTTTTTTTGTGACCAATAAAGACTCATTTCTTCCGAAAATTAAAATTCATTGTGTATCTATTGTGGATAGTTACTGTCTCCAGGAACATCCTCGTAGTGTTTATCCTTGATTCCACGAACGTACCGTGTTTGGAAAAATCCCTTAGGCCGCTAAAAATTAATCAAGTGGTTCTCGGAAGTAGTACTAAAAAATGGATGGGAGCGAACGATGTTTTTTTTTTTTTTTTACGTTTTATTCGTGATTTTTCAGATGCGGGCGATGCTTAGCAAACAAAACTAAACCAGTAGCTTACATTTTATTATCGAGTGCCATACCTATGTTTTAATGCCAGGATGAGCGTGTAAAAAGTTGCACATTTAATAAAAGTCATTCTTTAGATCCAAGTTTTTCGTTGTGACATTCCTCTGAACGATCCTTGTTTCGTTTCTAGGCGATCATGTGAATGGAGCAAAGAGTGCATGTGGTCATCGGCTCCAGGTAATGTTTACTGAAAGTTCTGATGCATGATAGGTACTTTTTTTTTAGACAATGTCATAGAAAAACGTTTCATTCTCTAAGAAAAAAAACCTCATGCGTGCGCTCCCGAGAACCACTTAATTAATTTTTAGTGGCCTTAAAAGGAAATTATTAGCAAAATTCAAGTTCTGCGCCGGTTCACCAACAGGCTGCGTGGAATGGGAGCACTTACGTACAAACAGCGACTTGAAGCCTCGGCCTTGAAACGTTGGAGGAGCGACGTGTCAAAACTGACCTTAAATGTTGCTAAAAACTGCTTATGGGTCTCACTCACGCTGGCCCTGATCCCCCAAGAAAGCAGGCCTCTTCGTGGACATCCCTTCCAACTGAATGGGGACACACCGAAGAAAAACTGTCGACACCATTTCTTTCTGGCAAGGGTTGGTCATATTTGGAACCAGCTTCCACCTGAAGTTGTCATGTCACCTTCCTTAAACTGTTTTAACAGACAGCTTTGCACCCTTCAGCTGAGAAATTTTACCGACTTCTATTTTCAGTCTTGTCTCAATTTTATATTTTCAGTATTTTTTTTTCTCTATTTTTTATATTTTAGTGCATTTTTTAAAATATTTCATTATTATTATTATTGTTGTGCATTTGTTTGGTATTTGTTACTGGAAAGATGTAAGTGGTGTTTCACCCATTTCTTGCCCTTTCTGTGCGGAATAAATTTATTTATTATTATTATTAACTACTAATCGGAAAGCCGTACAACATGTTTTTTGTGACCTTTAGTCATGCAGTCAATTACATGATTATTGGGGGGAAATAGCACTGAAAATTATCAATATGTAAAACGCCTGCAAGTGCACATGCACACAATGGAATGCGATGTTTCGGGATTGTTTATCCCGTTGTCAAGCAAAGAGGAATTCAATTAGCATAAGCTAAAAATCGCAAAAAATACACTTAAATGGAACGCCATTTAGAACGCCATTTGGAACGCCAAGAGCAAGGAAACCGGCGCCATAAAAAAAAATCAGTAAAAGTTAAAAACACGTGCAGAGAACCCACGTGCACAGCTAGCTATATCGGTAGCACGAAAACTGAATTCAATAAACGTATCTCATCGCACAAATCCAATCTAAAATACAGAGACAAACCTAACTCCTTGTCCAACACCAGACAAAGACAGGGCGTACCCCGGTGCGTCATAATACTCCGGTCATTCTCCAAGAAAAACAATGTTCATGCACGTCTTAACCTGGAAACCCCCTGTACCTTAACCCAACGACCGCAATCCACAATCATCTGATGTATAATAAAAGGTTTTCGGAATCTATACCAATTCTTCACAAATTTGCAATTTAAAATTTTCCCCTCCAGGGCCAACACACATAAATAGCCGACCCGAGCACTCAGGAATTCACTTCTTCCTTGCTTCGTTAGGGATAGGGCCAACCCTGTTTAATTTTGCGCTCACACGGCTAAATTTTAACTTTTACTGTTTTTTTAATTGAGCTGGTTCCCTTGCTCTTGCTTTTAGAAATAGGAAACCATTTAAAGCAACATCCGGCCTGCCTTATAACAGCCACGTGCAGTCATGTGTCCGCGCGCTGCCCTCGCGAGACTCGGCGCAGTAATACTACAACGTCACTTCCGCCCTCGTGTTCTCGTGATTACAGAACGACATCTGGCCTAGCAGACGAATTGCGGGTCACGTGACAGCACTGGCGCAAAAACTGTGTTGTCGCAACCGGAAACAATGAAACATCATGGTTATTGTAGGCGCGCAAAGGATCATATACGTGCGGGACGCAGTAAATAAAGTTTCCAATATTCAACAGAAAATGTCCTAGACGCCACATTTAAAGACGAATTTTTAGCTAGGGACTGACTAACGGTAAGTATTCAAAACTTTGGGGCCGAACTTGATGTGGAGGATGGAGAAAATGGCGCTGGGAGGAATGTCCTTTTAAATGTATTTTGTCTGACTTTTAGTTATACATGCTAATGCAATTCCTCTTTCCTTGACAACGCGATGAAATATCCTGAAACGTCGCATCCCACTGTACATATGTGCCCATACTGGTATTTTACTTGCTGGTCAATTACATGGCACAACGCTATCTTATCTCATATTCTCCGTCTCTTCATCTTTGATTTGCACGTGGACAATTTTCACGTTAATTTTTTACGTTAACTATTAAATCGTCGAAGGTGACGTTACAACATCCTCACCTCTTCTTTGTCCCATTACCAGTGATCTGAAGAATAGCCGTTGCATGACGTTCCAATTAAGTAATGAGAAATATGACAGCGGACTTGCTTTTCTCAACAGGGTCAGCTTGAATAAGGATTGCAACTGACATGTCTTTAGTTCACCATCTCCGCAGAAATGTTCATTTCCGCATCCGGCCTCATGTCCGGTGGAGTGGGCCGGCCTCTCAAGAGAGCCAAAGAGCCGGTCAGGGATTGCGCTGGGTTTCTAGGTGCTCCCAATATCGGAAACCCATGGGCTCGGGAAAGGGAGGAAGCACACGCCCAACACCTTATTGGGGTCCGCCCCCTTCGCCCACCCG
>JAHWFP010229199.1:4478-14537 GCA_023313725.1 Lithobius niger
GCTCGTGTTCGCGGAAATATCAGCCATCAGTGTCTCAAGCCCCCCCCCACCCCGTTTTCTAATGATCACTACGTGCGGGTGGTACTGGATACATGGTTTGCAACACTGGTACGGTATGGTTGCCCATGTGTGTGTCCGTGTTCGACCTGCTTATACCATGTGCAATGGCTGTTTGCCCTGACGTCACCATGCGTTAGCCAATGACGAACGAGAACAACGGCTGTTTGGCCGTCTGATTGGACTAGCCCAGTCACGTGATATGCACGTCACAGCAAACAGTCGTGGCGCGTGGTATAAGTTTCTTAAACTTTTGCTCAAACCGTCTAATAAACGCTGATTTTCGTTCGCTTTGCTCACTCAGTCAGCGCATCCTGTAACTCCACCCACCCCACTGCTAATACTCCCCCCGTCCCCCTTTTTATGACCGCTTCTATTATATTTTTCCCATGTTCATGTTCGTGGAACTTTAAGCCATCATATGTCTCAAATTCCCCACGGCTAATAATATACCTTCCCCCCCCCCCCCGTTTCTTCTCATCACTTCTATTATATTCTTCCATGTTCAATCATTATCATGTTCATGCGGGCGTAAATAAATGCGGCTCAAGGCGGTCTCGAAGCTGCTATCTTCGAGAAGCATGCTGTCCTGAAAAGCTTCCTTCAATGCTTCTCTCCTACCAGACACGCGGTGTTGTTGGTTCTTACTTAACTCTTAAAAGTATTGCTTAAAATTATTGCCTAAAAGTCGTATTCTTGATTTCTACGATCTTATCATGTAGATAATGAAAATTATAATAATTTGTACGTGCGTGTCATAATCAGTGGTTTTAAACATTCATAACCAGTGAACTAGTAGCCCAGTTCTGTGAACAGGATACCTCGTTCCCCCCTATACCATCCCTCTATATGAAAAAAAAAAAGGTTTATTATTTTTTAATAACGAATGTGGGTCAGAATGCAGGGGAAAAAGTCGCAATATCCCGTCGGATTTTTTTCTCCTCATATATGCGGTTTGGGGGAAAATTTACTTTTTAAAAAAACCTAAAAGCTAACCTTTGGAAATTAAAGTTTTACCAGTCCAGGTGGTCCAGTTTCTTGATATTTGCTGTGCTCGCCGAGTTGGTCTGTGGCCGGTTCGCTTGGGAGGGAAAATTATTGCACGTGGGGAAGGGATTAAAGCAGGTATAAATTAAATTGTTCCAAAATAGTTCAAGTTCTTAAGGAAGGATGTGGAAAGTTGAAGGGCAGAAATAGAATTGTCAAAAACATGGCGTCTAGTTCCAGGTTAGTCCTGAGCCCAGGAGCCACGAAGCAAGCCGATAATCTAGTTTTACGTTCCTTTTTTTTTTTTACACTTTTGGCTCTAGTAGTTTCTTTTAGATTTGCATGTCTTACACTTCGTCGAGAAGTCCACCAATACTCGCATTGCTGAACAGTGGGGAAAGCTTTCTTCATTCGTCCTGTTGTTGTTGTGCTGCTTACGCACGTCTTACTCTTTGCTCATGCCGATTGTGGCATGTGAAAGATCCTGTGTTTTCCGCTTTGTTTTCTCCAGCTAAATTGTCCCTCTCGTAGCTGACTGCAGGGGAGAAAATCCCATTGGGGTTTGCAGATCACAATTAAAAAAAACTGGAAAAATCAAAACTAAATATCCGTGTTCACTGTTGTCAGCTAAATATGGTGTTCACTGTTGTGCATTATGTTACTGAAAATCTGTCTGCAAGTGCTGATAAATACTGAATACAGGCTTTATACAGGGTCTTCCAAAAGTCTTAGATAGGCTGAATAACTTTTGAACAGATGAGAATTGAAACTTGCAACTTTGGGAACATCGGTAGGGTTGAGGGCTCTATCTTTTGGCATAAGAGACATCGCAGTACCCCCCCCCCCATGGGGGCCCCAGGGAGGCGCAACTCAGTAATTTCAAATGGGAAGAGGTGGGGGGGGGGTCGAGTAACACGTCATATTGAAGCCCTTAACGAGCTGAGAAAAATGGTGCAAAGAAAACGTCGCTATGTTGCTCCCATCAAAGTTCGAAATAGCACTTTGAACTGGAAGCATTTTACGCCACTAGAAAACGATTCAGAGATGTTCACAACGTGACGGAATGTTCCAGATGGATGAACTAAAAGAAAAGTAGCAACGTTGCGGTCCAGCGTTGACTGTGGCTACACTAAAGAATTTCAAATTCTCGTTGTTTGTGGTCATCATGGCTAAGCGGTGAAAGAGCTCAGCCTGGTTGCTGAGGGTTTGCGGATCTGGTCGAACCCCTGGAAAGGGGATCTTGACAAAGTCCCCGCCAGGACTGCCGGCCAGGGTAGCGTGAGAGGCTACCATGCTCCTTCAGCGGCTATAGGATGTATTCTGGCTAATTCTGGACAATCTTTCGGCCCCGACGATGATCGGAGGTTTCCCCGGATCGAATCCCCGGGCTGGCACCTCCCTTTACCAGATTTCTTCTTCTCTAAAAAATCTGGTAATGTTCAAAATTGAGCTGGTTCAAAAATCGGAATCTAGGTAAAAAAAAAAACATCCACGGAAGAAAATTCAGGAAATAAAATCCAAAGAATAATATCCAAAGGAATAAAAATCCATAGAATGAAAACCCCTATACATTTTTTATTATTTTTTCCTTATTTTTTATAGTCTTGTTTTTTTTTTTTTGGGGGGGGGGGGTAATGTCAGGTGATCAACCCCCTGAAATGTCGATCGCCTCTGACCATTTTTGGCGAATGAAGATCAACAGTTGGCAAACTTTAACTGAGCGCTACTTGCCAACAACTGAGAATGACACTCAAATAGAGATATCTTGAAATCCGTGCTAGCTAGAGACAATGGTTTGCTCAAATTAAAAACAACAGCTTTTTCAGCAGTACTACTAGTAGTCCAGTCGATTTAGGACATAGAGTGGGAAAAAATGTAAAAGTTCTGAAAATGTCCACACACTTTAATGCAACGGTCCTAAATAACCTACTAAAAGTCCCCACCCATTGGAAGGGAGCTCCGGCCGCCGTCTTGGAAAATGGTGCCTGAAAAACAGTTTTTCTCGTATACCTTCTGAACGGTTGATCCAATCGAAAAAAGTCCAGAATAAGAAATGTTCAATATAAAGTTTACTACAATATTATGTATTGGAGGTTAAATTAAGAAACGTGGATCGTGACTTGGTTGTAAAACCATAACGAAATTGTTTAATGTAATTTTAACGGTTTGAATAATTTACAACGTTAAATACAAATTGCATCTTTTCTTAATAGTCGATGCTACGCATGGGGCCCAGTCAGCAGAATTGACGATTCGTAAGCTTGTTGCCTTGTATATCGAAAATCGTCTCTATAGGGGTGACGTCATAAAAGTCGGTCTGGAACTCTCTAGAAATGTGGAGTACTTCTGCCCATGCGTTACAAGAGCCTACTACATTGCAAGTATAAATTCAAGGTCAATGGCTCCTGAAGTCACACAATAAAAACAACATTAGTTAATACACTAAGTTGGCGACGTTCAAAAGGGAACTCGCTGACATTATGAACACGAACGGTGATATATATTTTCACGTAAAAGCTACCATTGAACGCCAAAATCGCGTGCACACTCCCTTCTTCAATAAGTATTTATAGTGACTTTCGGGTTCAAAATGCTCGAGAGCCCTCGACATAGCCCAAACTGGACATATTTATGATATTCTGAAAGCTGGGAACGTATTTTTTCCATCAATCGTAACCAAAATTGTTTAGCTTAGATAGGGACTGTTCTACGCCCATTTAAAGGTGAAGTGGTAATGGCGTAGCGGCGAAAGCATATGATGATTTTCGAAATCAAAAGAGCTCTAGCGAGCTGTCTAATAGACCAAAATGGACATGCTTAGGATATTCTGAAAGGTTGTGATCAATTCTTTCCATCAATCCTAACCAAAATTGTTTAACTAAGCTAAGGACTGTCTTATACCCACTTAAAGTTGTAGAGGGTTGTAGATGGAGATGCTTAGGATATTCTGAAAGATAGGTATCGTTCTTTCCATCAATGGGAACCAAAATTGTTTAGCTTAGATACGGACCGTCCTACACCCGTTTAAAGGTAAAGATGTAATGGCGTAGCGGCTATTTTCGATTTCAAAGTTCCATTGTAATGCACGTATTTTGATTTATGTCTAAGCTATACAGTATTGGTTAGGATTGATGGAAAGAATAGATCCACTTCTTTCAGACTACCCTAGGCATGTCTATTTAGAACTATTAGAACGCTCGCAAGAGCACTTGTGAATTCTAAAATCACCAACGCTTTCGCTGC
Organism: Lithobius niger; assembly: GCA_023313725.1. NCBI lineage: Eukaryota > Metazoa > Arthropoda > Chilopoda > Lithobiomorpha > Lithobiidae > Lithobius > Lithobius niger. The sequence continues at coordinate 8,766 of JAHWFP010229199.1, forward strand.
CACGCCATTACCACTTCACCTTTAAATTGGGCACAGAACGGTCGCTAACTAAGCCAAACAATTTTGGTTACGATTGATGGAAAGAATACGTTCCCACCTTTTAGAACATTTCACCGAGTAATAGTTCGGAGGTTAAATGAAAGCTATGAAAATTGATTACTGCGCAATTTTCAAGTATTTCATTTAACTTTTGAAGTCTTAGTCGGTGGGATTAGCTTGGCGGGAGAGCTTGGCGTTTGATATCACCACTTCATACGGCCGTAAAGCTTGGCAGGAATCCTTTTGGGGTAGATGGAATTATACCGTGATGGAGAGGGACAGCTTTGCTAGGAAATGTCTTGGAGGAGGAATTTGCATACCACAATCGACATGAGCGTGACCGCCTTTCCAGGGCTTTTTCCCCCACGTGCAGAGAGATGGAGCCGCACGTGATTCCGTTAGATCCGGCACATGAGAAATTGTCTCTTCCCATTCTCTCCAACACTATCGAGCTCTGCACGAGGAGTACCAGCCAATTACAGCGAAGCATCTTACAACTACATTGCAGTGACAGTTATGATTCTACCACTGAGGTCTATAAGCATCTTCTAGACGAACCAACCAACCATATCGACATATGTTCAGGAACCAGATTGATTAACGATAACAGCACCACAACCAAAACCGCCCAATCTTACCACAAGACTCTAGAAAAAGAAGAAGCGGAGAATGGGTTGGGGGGAGAGAGGAAGAAGTGAAAAGAGGGTGTGGTATGGGGGAAGGAGGATGCTAAGCCCAAGTGTTGGGGTGGACTGTTTGAGTGACACACAATTGGTTGCAATTACGGGCACGTCACCTTGATTTGAGCCGGACTTCCTACCAAGTGCGCATGGGGGACGGGGGGAAGCCTCCTCTTACCGCGTTATGAAGCCAACCAAGCAGCAAACCAAGTTGATGAGAAGGATGCGAGTGGGTAGCTGCAAGGTTCTCCTGACTAGTGCTTAGCATTAAAGGAGAATGGAAAAACCTCTATCATCTCCATGGCCTAATATTACTTCTCTTATACGTGGAACAAATTTGGCGCATTTTGATCAGATTTCAACGTGGGGTAGTTTGAACCACAATGGGCTTCCCTGCAGTTAACTGGTCTGCTGTAGGAAAGCTTTTTAAGCTTTTTTCTTTTAGTAATGACAGTTTTGTAGCCGATGTTTTAATTTACCATTGGAGTCGTAGTTTAAGCAGCGCTGTGTACCCATACCAAGGGTGCCCCTACATTTGGGGTTATTGGGGCGCAAGCCCCTTCCCCTCAGAGGCTGGTTCCCCTTTTTACGAACAAAAATGTTGGGGGAAAATGCTGTGAGCGTAAAGTATAAAAAAAATGTAAGACTTCCTTTTCAAGATGGCAACGGACGATTTCGTGTCGTGATTGACCTTTTTGCCCTTTTGATTGACTTCTTGCCCTTTTGATTGCCCTTTTGCCCTTTTGATTGACCTTTTGGCCTTTTGATTGACCTTATGCCCTTTTGATTGACCTTTTGCCCTTTTGATTGATCATTTTGCCCTTTCTGAGTTTTCCAGCCCACCCCTTTTTGCCGTTCAGCGGATGCCCTTGAGTCCCGTACTCTGGACTTTCAGATCGACGACTGTATTTTGTCACTTATTTACGTTACATCGTTACGTTACAAGTTTACATTGTTACCTTTTACCTGCACGTTACCGTTCTTTTTTCCTTGCTCTCTTTTCTACGACACTGCCAAGGCCATCGCTAACTTCCCGGGCCCTGGTAGGTCCAACCTTGGTGGTAAAGTAGTCGTGCCCTTCCTCCTTTGCCTTTCTTCCCCATTCCTCATTGAACGTCTTGGTGCACACTGCGGAAGATTTTTCATTTCAATAGATCTGTTTGTCAGTGACTTTTGTGGTCCATTCCAGACCTACTGCAAGATTTATTTTTATTTTATTTTATTTTTATTTATTTTTATTCTAAGAATGCGTAGGATTTCTTCCGTAACAATGACGCATGGGCTTCCCAAGAGTCGGAAAGAGTTGATGCATAGCGAACTTTCCTTGCAACATGACTGTTGAAAGATGACCAGTAAACTAAGCGGCCAGCGCTTGGGTGAAAAATTGTGCATGCGATTAGGTTGCACGCTATGGCCGCCGAAAGTCCCACAGAATCTGTTGATCACACGTACAACTTAGCTTATAGCTTCAATTTGTTTGCTTGAAAACGTCCCACCTGGAGTGCGAAACTAAGAGGTGTCGTTAGAATGCCAACTGAAATGCTGCTACTGCTTTTCTTGGAATACTTTCTGGATACACGAATGAGTTGCTGTTTATTCCAAGATCGGAGATACACATTAACAGTGGCTGAGTGATAACTTCAAAAATTACTTTCATACTGTGGAAAATTGTGCAGATGCGAGAAAAAGATATTTTTTTAAACTACTATATCTATCTCTATATATAATACGCTTAGGTTGGGCAAGCAAATTCATCAAAGGATTCAAAGGGTTTAACGAGCGTTAACCACTCCTGGTCATCTGGCCGAAGCCCTAAGGCCCTATGTCTGCAACAGCCAGATTCCTAGGCAAATTCATCATTATTATGCACTATAATGAAAGAGGGTGTATAACGAAAGAGGGCGAGCGACCGACAATATCAAACAAACAAATGTGGCCTATAACAATCGACATATTGCATTAATAAAGCTAGCTCCTTTTAAGAGCCGACTTGCAAGAGTTTCAAAGGTAGTTGAGTAACAATCACTGCATGCACAACCGTTGTTGGGTTTCTTGGGCTTGGTATCAGAACAGAGAAACGTCCTCCATTGAAAATAAACATTTACTTCCATAACACAAATCAGCAGGGGTTCAGAGAGGGAGCAGAGATGGGGATATTCAGACCACACAATAGGGGAAACCGGGGCCCACTACAGTGTTACGTTCAGATATGTGTGAACCAGCTAGCCGGCGTATGTTACGCCGGGGGTACAGCTAGTTTTTTATTATTAGCTTTAATGCCTGACGCACCGTAATGGATCATCTGAAAGCGACTATTGACTATTAGCTACGCTGTTAGTGTCCAGTATGGAGCCAGAAGGAGGGAGCAGCATGTTGACAGTGGGTTTGGTTCATTGAAACCCTGTAAATAAGTTAAAATGCATTAAATAAATGTGGTCAGTATTGATTCATTGCAGGATAGGGGAAAAACTTCGGGGAGGGGAGATGTAACGGTCGTTACATGTAATACTTTGCCGCTGTTACATGTAATGCTTCGCGGTGTGCCTTGTCGTTTATTGAAGCAGTAGAGCAGTCGTCCAATTGCCGCCAACTCAGTTCTTGGCCGAGCACCAGTTGCTATGTAAGGAGAGGGGCCACTTGATCAAACCAATTGGAATTGCGTTGTGCAGAAGGCCCGTTCCGTGATGTAACTCCTTGGGTGGGGGGGAAGTCTACTGTTCAGACGGGTATAAAAGCTGAAAGTTTGGTCTCAGTCTTTAGCTGGTGTTTGGGGAGGGGGGGGGGGTTCGTGCTAACCAGTTGGGCCTCTGCTACTACTAGGGTGGTTACAAGCCAACACTTGTGGCCGATGCCTTGTATATGAGACTCTGTGCGGAGGTCCCTAGCTGTGCAGTGAGGAATAAATTGAAATTGAGTTGTTAAACTTTAAACTGGTCTTCTATTCCCTGGGTACTTACAAATTTTGTCACGTAATGCTGCTTAAAATTTAAATTATTATTTTGAGAACTGCTACTAGTAGTCAACAGGTATCGCGATTTACCTCCAAAAACGGCGCTCCGCCAATGCCATACCTCAATGGTTAGAAACTTCCTCGACAACGTTAATTTATGGTAGCCATATTTTCTACCCACTTATCTCGTCTAAGATCCGGCCGTGGTTTACTGACCGTGGTTGACGTTCTGGCTGAAACGAGTAGGGTTAAAAGCTTAACTCTCTCATAAGCAGACGCAATGACTTGGGCACTAAACCTTGATAGCAAAGTGGCAAATGAAACTAGGTTATGCAATATGGCCACTAAGAGCGCCGATTCGCGGCTGATTCAACCTGCTGTCTGTGGCTGTTGGTTGAGGGCGTTAAGTGCAGCTCAAATAGAACAGAGATACAATTTTACATTTCACTTGAAAACTGTGTGGGGGGCAGTGTGAGAGCTTTTACAGTCAACTAGAGTCGACGCCGTTACATGTTGACATACAGGAGTGGAGCGTGATATTTATCTGGGAACGAGAATAGCAGTCTCCTCTCCATCCCTCCTCCACTGCTTCTCCCTGCTTCCCTTACTTTTTTTTCTATTTCCAACCCTCCTTTCATTCTTTCCTCCGGCCTCCTTTCCTCTCCCTCCCGTTGTCCTTCCTCTCCCTTCCTTTTCAGTATTTTTTCCCACAATCCTCCACAATTTTTTTTTGTGTTCTCAACTTGTGGTCATCGTGGCTGAGCGGTGAGAGAACTCAGCCTGGTTGCTGGAGGTTTGCGGATCTGGTCGAACCCCTGGAAAGGGGACCTTGGCAAAGTCCCCGCCAGGGCTGCCGGCCAGGGTAGCGTGAGAGGCTACAACGCCCCTTCAGCGGCTATGAGATGTATTCTGGCTAATTCTGGACAATCTTACGGCCCCGACGATGATCGGAGGTTTCCCGGATCGAATTCCCGGGCTGGCACCTCCCTTTACCAGATTGCTTCTTCTCTAAAAAAATATCGGTTGACATAAGGCTCTCGTCAAAATTAATTTAAAAAAAAAAACAAAAAAAAACTACGAAATAAGAGGAGTCGAGATCTTGATAGTATGAACTGAAAAATTGATTAGGTGGGCTCTCCCTTAAAGACGTTGAAATGTAAACAGTTATAATGTACGTTCAGTACGGTACATCGTACGATAGGTTTGAGTCGTGCATGTTGACAGTACGAACTGAAAAATTAATAGGCAGGGTCACTCTAAAGACGTTAAAACGTAAACAGATAGTTTAGAGGAAGTGATCATAATGAAGGCGCAGGCATACAACAGGCCACCTGTCGAATTTTAGATAAAAAATGGAAATTAAAGCAATAGTTACACTTAAAGCGACGCAGACAAATTCTGTTAGTTTCCTCCCTCCCCTTGAAACAGGCCTAAGGCACACAAAAATTTGGTAAGAAAGGGCAACAATATTTTTAACGATAAATAAAAATCGCGTGAGTTCCGTCCACTTAAAACAGTCCTGAGACGAAACGCCGCACGTGACATTACGAATCAACAAGCACGAGCACGTCAACGCAATGGCTATTGCTGGTAAGGCCATACATTTATTTCTCTTAAATTGGTTATTTTCTGCAAAAAAAGAGATGATACTCGAGCGCTAAACAAAATGTTAGGCCGCCATATTTACAATTTATCCGATGTTGGTTATTTTCAGTGAATTAAATAGAGAACAAATTTAATCAACTGCTTGAGCGAGTTCGAACCGACTAAACCTAAATTCATTGTAAACACCGCCGTCAATGTAAACAATTACCGTTCATGCTTTTAAACCCTAAATGGCCGAAAGGTTGGGTAAATTTGCCCACTAATGGCTCATCAGTAAACTGTGTGTGGTTTCGTCTAGTGTATGTCTGTTGGAAAAGAGTCAGCTTGCGATTAGAATAGGGTTAAATAAAAACGTTCCGTCGTACCTCTAGATTCACAAGTAGCTTTAATTCGCTAATCACGTCGGCAGTTGTTACGAGGAAAAACAAATACATAAATGGAAAACCGGTTTCTTTTCTGCAAACTGTCGGAAGAGAGAAGTGGGCTTGACTGCACAAC
>JAHWFP010229202.1:0-30650 GCA_023313725.1 Lithobius niger
AAAACTCAATCTACGGATTTTTGATTTTCCACACACACCTATAACAGCTTGGCGATCAGTGTAGCAACTTAGTGGCAGCCATTCTTGTTCTGATATCACTACTTTGATTGGCTGAAACTTGGCGCGGTTCTTTCACCTTTGTGGGTTTTGTTTCTGATATCACTGTTCATTTTGTAGTGTTTTTTTTTTTAATTTGGTTGCAGCTGATTTTTGCCAGTGTCCAGTACTGTTTAATCGGGGTCCCCCCCCCCAATTTTAATCCATTTTTTCATTTTATTATTAAGGAGCGGTAACTTTGACAGATTTTTACCCGTTCAAAGCCACAACCATCAACAAGTAGAGCGTCCATTTTACCGACAACGTTCATGTTGCTGATTATTTGTGGTAGTCCGTTTGCATTGATATTCGTTTACTGTATAGGGGCGCATAGCATGCTGGCTACAGCTCCGTTAAGTGTAAACAAATAAATAAAGAGTGATAATTGTTTTGATCACAGGTGGCGTTTTCCCAACATACATGAAAATAGCATTACAAATGATTGCAATCTTTTTCGTTAATACCTCTCCAAACGTTAAACCATAATAGGCACATATTGGAGTAAGAAGTGTATCGAATACCAAATTTCATTCGCATCGGTCGCATTAATTGTTTTTCATGAGCGAATTAGTCAGCAGCCAGTATACAGTAGTATAGTACTAACTGAAATCAACGATCTTCACGCACTTTTATCACATTGAAACAGTTTATGACTTGATTCAAAAACAACTATTGCTTGTCATGGCACAAAGACTGCACATTTTCAATAATTTTCAAGCTATTTCGCCGCATAGGTATTTATCCTCACCATCGTGAAATACGGTCAGCTCTGGGTTCTGTTACAATGCCAAAAGCTACTGGCCATCATGCAACCTGACCACTAGCATCGTCCTTTAATTATGATGAAATCGACGATGTTGACATATCTTTTTCGTATCGGATTCCTTTATGCACAGCTCTGAAACAGCACTTTCTGTTGTCTACTCGGTAAACCCCGTCGAGCTACACAATTTCCAAAGCTTTCTATCGCATTAATATTTAGTATTCAATACCAGAAATTTCAATACCGGTTTATTGTCTGGGGCAAGAGAAGCAGTAACTAGCCTTTGCTCAAACATTTAATTGCAATTTATTGGTCCAGATCCCTGGCCATATGCCATGCGCCCTATCACAAATACCTCAACAAACGCAAGCAACGCAATTACAATTACAATAATCTAAACAACCAATACACCACCAAATGTACACCAAACGTCCACAAAACCAAAACCAAAAACCTGATACTATCTTGAATAATTAGACGCCATGAAAAGCCTACAATCTGAATTGGATGGGTGAGAGTGCTTCTAGATAAGTCGTTCCATCGTGTAACCCACCCAATTTTGAAGCGCTTCTTGAAAATTATGGACTTACCACCTAACGATTTAAACTGAAAGATTATATGGAAACCAGGATCGTTTTTAGTTTGGTATCTGATAACGAATAAACGTTTTTTGACGTTAGCCGGTAATGTTACCTTGCCTGCGCTCAAGCGCCCCAGCCCATTGTTTTTATGTATGCGTTTGTGTTTGTGGGTCTATGTTTTAGCTCTTTTTCATGGTGAGTCTGTATGCTTGTAGACTATTTTTTGTGTGAATTTGTAGTTGGTGAAATAAACAGTTTTGTTTGTTTGATTAGTGATGTCCATGTATGCTTGTGTATGGACGTTGGTATGACACAATCCTTGTTCCTTGTAATTATAGTTCGTTTCGTTTGCATGAACTCTAAACCACTTTTTCGAAGCTGTGAATTCCATGGTGATACGAGCTTTTTGCTACTTGATGCCAACGCAGCGTCTAGATTTAGCGTGTGTTAGCTTGATTCATTTTCTCCTTTAGCGTCTACTCACCGTGTTTTTTTTTTCATGAACCTCGTTATCAGATTCTTAATTTATTCTAACAACTGATTGTCGTAAAACGAATGGTGACGTTCTGCTTGCCACTGTTTGCTTTTTTCGCTTCTTTGTTGTACCCCATTGTTTCATTTAGCAGCATTGTCATGTCTTGACATGGCGAAACAGTTGACGAAAACTATTTGAAAACAATTCACATGCTAAAGCCCGCACTTAACAAGTAAATAAGTCATTCAGTGATGTCAGCCGCTCAAGGCCTGAAAATTAGAAACTGAGCACCTTATGGTTTAAAACTGAAAGATTTAGGCGAAAATCATTTTGAGTTCGCAACAAGAAATTAATCTTTCGCTGGCCGTTAATGTTAACCTGAACAAGATACAACGACAATGTCGCTTTTCCCACGTCCAAGCATCGTAACACCTTGTTCGACTAAACTCCAAACCGGTCATGTGCGTCTTGCCTCTTTGTTGCACCATTGTTACGTGATGCAGCATTGTAGCATTTTGACTTTGGCGTCTTCTGTTCTGCTACTCCTGAGCCTTTTTCTGAAAATTCTCGTGCAACACGAGCTCTAATCAGCGCGACCGGCACTCAGTGCTTATCAGATATCGTTTGCGCAAGAGAATTTTCATAAACTGGATTGGAATAGCGGCCCCCAGAATGCAATACAGCAACATGTATAGGATATTACCCGTTTTCCGAGTGCTGAGAGCTAACAATGTCGAGACGTGCAGCGTCGAGACATTGTTTTGATCGCAGCACGAGGAAAGCTGGTGATATCCTATTTATTACCCGGTTTTTGCCTCTCAGTCCGACTAGTATTGTTTGCTGCGTTTGGTCGCGCTCAGTGAATATGTGTGTTCGTGCCCGGTGATAATTGCAGGCGGAGCCGTATTTCTTGTTCCTTTTTTAGTTATGGCAAAACAAGTTATGGAGTTTGAGGGATCTATTTGACTTATCGAGTAACCATGATGAAGACAATACGGACAATATTAGCTTATCAGTACTGCTAACAAAGACGATGGTAGTAATAAAGAACAGTTAAGAGGCACGTTTTTTGGTGGAACGATTAATTTTAATGAAGGTTGCAACGTTATTTTCAATTTTAAGTAGCCTATAAAATGATTTTAATTAGTAAACTAGCATTTTAAAAGTATTAAAACGCATAATGCACTCGTTAATTTACTATGGTTCATGCCATTTAAATAAAAAATACTTGCTTAATATTTTTCTTTTGATACCATTCCAATTGTCAGTGTATAATTTACGAATTCGTTACTTTGCTGTGATTGCTGACACGTAAATAAAAAATTATTTCTTAACGTTTTTTAAAATTTATGTATTGCCGGTCTATAATAATCATGAATGCATCCGCCATTTTAGTGCTGAGAGCCAATCCGCCATTTTGATGCAAGAGATCGGCTCTCAGCACTGCAATGGCGGATATATTGCACTGTGCGTTCTTGTTTCATTGTTGTGCTCCTTCATCATTACATTGTTAAAAGAGGACTGAGAGGCAAAAACCAGGTAATAAGTAAAAATGGGGCAACAATAGGCAAGGCACACAAGATCGGAAGCACGGCGCGGGGAAAGTAACATAGTCGCTGTATCTTGTTTGAGTTAGCATTGTCAGCCAGAGATAGGTTAACTCGTTGTAAAATGAAATGGTCTCGGTTTTCACTTAAATCTTCAAGTGTTAAACCATAGCGTGCGAAGTCTCTAATTTTGAGGCCTCCTCAAAAATGGGCGGCCGACATGACTGAATGACTTACTTAGTTCTTCAATGCGGGCTCAGGAAGCCAGTTGTATTGTTTCCGCGATTGTTTGCCGCAATACTGCATCAGCCAGCAACAATGCAGAATAAACTACCCATCGAGATGACACATTCTAAATCTAGACAGAACGCTAGTGTTACCATCAAGTAATAGACATGCGACAACGGTTGGGCAGAACAAGAACATAAATACGCATTTATTATGTTTCGTTTTACATACCATACATGCCATACACGTGATACACCAAACGGTAGCAAACCAATCACACTGACTAATAGCTAGAAAGTTGAATGAAAACTAGAAGTTTTCAAGTTTTCACTTAACGTCCAAAGTATTATTCAGTGCTATTAACTAGGTTAATTGGATTAATCTTGGTGGCCTTTCCCTGGTTGAATGATATCACTACCATCGAAAGGCCGACCTTTTTTGGAAACTAGGCGGCTTTTTTTTTACCAGTTTTGGTTTCGGGTGGATATCACAACTTTCACTGGATTGTGAACGTACAAAAGGTCACAATGTCTTATCTTCATCTCTACCTTTTTCCCGGAAGAATTATACGTCTATAAATTTTCACATTTACCATTGCCCTATTAGCCGTCGCATCAGCCAAATTGATACGGTTCGGTTAATGTATATCTATGCTTCACATGCTTCCTTAAGTTTCTTCAATTCCATTTTTCACACACTGGCTAACAAACGCTGATTTTTGTTCGTTTCGCTCATTCAATCAGCACATCCAATTCGTTTGTTTTTCCCGAGGTTATTAGACACATGTAACTTACGACTGTTACATGTATTTCTACCTTTTTTTTTTTAGAATTTTATGTCCATAAATATTTAACCGTTACATCAGAGAAATTGAGAATTTTTTCGTTTGCTTTCTTCGTTCATATTTTGTAATCAAGAAATCCTTGAAGTTCATTGTTGCTGAAAAATCACACTGCAAAGCATTTTCTTTTTTGTTTTCAGTATAAACCCCATTAGCTTGTGGATGTTCGTATTGTTGCGTAACCATCATCTATAACGTTCCCCCTTTATTGTTAGCAATCAACAGCAACGTAAATGACTGATTATTTTGTCCTTCGTTACAATTCAGCTTCTAATTCGGCCAAACGTTTACAATAAATCTAAGGACCATGGTTGACTGTCTAAGCCATTGTTGCTTGAAATCTTGGTTGCAACACGGAAAAGAAACGAAATTTAAATTCCTTCGTTGCGAATTTCGAAACACTCCCACGCATTTGTCCAAACCCCTACAAACCAACAAATGTACAATGATCAGCTCACCATGCATTCGTGTGTAAACTTTCAGCTGTGTATAGACCTTCTCAATTTGTCGCTAGCCATAAGCAATAAGTCTATGGGATTTAACATGGGGAAAATGTTATTAGCTAGTTATTAATTAATTAGACAGTATCAAGAAAACAACGATATTGATGCATCTTTCTTTCTATGAATGGTGGACACATCCTTTAACTCTTAATTTTCCTTTATCCCTGAACCTTCCCCTTACATTTTCCACAATTTGAAAGATTTCGGTCACATTGGGATTTATCCTCAACAGGACAAAATATGCTTTTAGTTGCTTACAGTTAACAGACACATTGCTAGTAAGGCTGGCTTTTTATCATTAACAAGCAATCTTTTAACAATCGGATGATCTACTGTTACTTGGTGGAAACACACTAGCGTGTGTCTAGATCATGAAAACAACGTTACTGATGCATTTTCTCTCTATGAATGGTGGAATCCTTTAACTTTTAGTTTTTCCTTATCCCTGCATCTTTTCTTTACATTTTCCACAATTTGAAAGATTTCGGCTGCGTAGGGATTTATCAACATGGTAAAATATGATTTTAGTTACTTACAGTTAAGAGACACATTTCCGACTTTTCTCTTACAATTACTGAATAGGCCTCCCAACTAATTTTGATTCATATACCAAGCAGCCATCACACTGGGACCTTGTGAGCCAAATTCCAGTTAAAGAAGATGGCTTTACGTCTGCCAGACTACAAGAATAACACCGTGCGTGTGTGTCTTTATTCTTTAAACAAATTAATTCGTCTACAGTACGTCGTAAAACCTTTGGAACATTTGGAGCCTCCTTACTTCTGGAGGCCAGTCACGCACGCAGCCTCCATGGCTCCTGAAGGCGAGAGGGAGAATTTTGCTATAATTTTCCAATCGGAAATTCCTAAGATCTTTGACATGCCACAATCGACATGAGCACGAGGCATCACAGGAACTTTCTCTTCCCGAAAATGCCAGGAATGGCTGAGGTTAGACTCGAACCAGGAACCTCTTGCACGAAAATTTTAGCCCGTAATGATGCAAAGATTTCAGCTGGCATATCTTTCGAATATGCTGAATTTAATTTACCCATTAAGAGAAATCACACATTTCTATTTGTGATTAATCTCAAATTTAACGTGATGATGCTTAAAAATTTCTCTCAATTTTTTCTTGGTGGCTTCAACAGGGGACAGTTTCGGTCTAATCTCAATGCACAAACTTATTCCGACCTGTTAACCGATCCACTGTTTCTGCCCAAGCCATGACCAAATAAAATCGTATTTCAATTCTTTTAAAGATTTGTATGCGTATTGCTTAATGCGTTGGCAGTGACAGTGTTTAGTGCTTGTGGGTAATCGAATGAACACGTGTACGCTAATCAACAGACGAAATAATTAGTAAGCATACAGAATGGAAAAAACGAAACGTTGTTGATCGGAGTCAGGATGGCCTGAAATGGTTTCAGGCATCAAAATAGACTTGAAAATTACAAATCCTAGTGACCTTAGCTTTAAGCTTACGTGTCTTACGAATACAGCAATTAAGCTGCGACTTATGATTTTATTTCAAATCGATATGAGGCAATAGTATATTTTCCTTAGCTATTGTTGGCTACGCTGTGTACCACAGTTGTTATTACAATTTTAAAGAAAGGCAGTTTAACGTTTTACAATAACTAATCTTTTAAATGTGCTGTTTCCTTTTGTAACTTGTGTAATTTATAAATGCCTACCTCTTATGTTATGGAAGTTTGGAGCGAAAAATATCAGGTACAGCTTTGTGAAATAAATAATTGGCACACAAGCTGATTGATGCATTCATAAAATAATAATAAAAAAAATTGTTTATCACAGGTAACAGGACGGAAAGCCAAATGGGCATCTGTATTTATTTGTAGCTTTAGTCTTTCAGTTATTGTGACTTAGCATGCCATTAGTTACTGTAAAACTGCATGGCAAAAAGTAAAAACAGTAATGTTCTTCATTAATGCAACACGGAAAGCAGCCAGCCTCGATTTGCATGTGTGTTGATATCTTCTCTCCATGTCTTAAACTTAATTGATTGTTGTTGAGTGTCTAGCATAATTACTGTAAACGACTGTTGTTACATAACAATGATAGATCAAGCTATCTTTCGTTTTTATGCATGTTGACAGCTAGATTGCTTGTTTGTCACGTGTCTTTGTGAACACCATCATGAAGCGTAACTTGACAGAGATTTTTTTTCAATTTTTTTAATTCAAATAAGGTTTGTTAAAAATAATATCTTAGTAAATGCTAACATTTTCATCCCATTCCGTAATCCTTTCTAGGCCTGTACTAATTATTACCACTGATTTCTCATAAGTCGCAACTTGACTGCTGCATTCGTGAAACACGCAAGCTTAAAACTCGAGCAACTAAGCTTCGTAATCATCAAGTCTGTTTGATGCCTGACATCATTTCCTGTCATCCTGACTCCGACCAACAACGTTTCGTTCTTTTCATGGTCTATGCGTACTAATTATTTCCTTTGTTTATTAGCGTCATTCGGATAGCCACAAGCACCTAAACACTGTACGCATACAAATCTTTAAGTGTTGGCATACTATTTTGTTTGGTGCTTGGCTTGGTCAGAAACAGGGAATTTCTTACCAGACGGGATACGTTTGTGCATCGAGACTAGACCGAAACTGTATTGTTGAAGCCGAGAAAAAATATTGAGAGCAAATAACGTCACAATAAAATAAAGGTTAACTGTGAACATAATTATAAATGAAATCAGACATATCATATTGCAACAATTATATAATGGTATTTTTGAATTGTTATCTAACGGGCATAAATAGGTGGATAGATTATTGAGTAATACGGTTGCTTGTGACCAGGTCCGTGACTATGGGGTTGGGGGGGGGGTGTCAAGAAGCACCAAACTACTACGTAAGTAACGTTTAGCTGAAAGCCAGAATTTTGCCCTAAAACGAAATTTAGTTAGCATGAGCAAAGTGAAGAGCAAACCTTGCAATTTTGCTTTCTGTCATGAGAAAAATCGCCAAAAAATCGGTTAATTTATCAACATTCTGCAGTCTTAGCATGCTGCAGATTCATCAGTGAATTTCATTGTCCGTGTTTTAAGCATCAATGCAAAGCCATAAAAATGAGGATCAACAGGCTGCACAACTATAGCTAACTCTCAATTGAAATATCATGTGTAAGTATAGTCGTGGTCCATTGATCCTATTACCAAAGGTAATAGGATCGACGGACCATGGTAAAGTATATGACAAAGTACGTTGACAGGTATAGTAGACTGGCTATTTAATCTTTGTATTAATCTACGGCCTGAGCCTGTGACGCTTAGCGACGCAAAAACAAAGCCGACTGAGGTAGACGCAAAGATGAGCTTGAAATCCGATGTAAACATAGCAAGGTGGGCAGGTAGTTTGTAAACATAGGGTCTTATCATTGCACGCTAAAGGTGCATTTTATCGCTAGAGGGAAAGGGAAATTGGGCGGGGTGTGGGAGCAACACCAAGGCTGCTTGAAACCGCGGGCGCCGTATGGGCAAATTTTGGTCCTGCATGTTACTGTCCTTTGCAAGACATGGCCATCGGATCGTGACGTGTAGCCCATACGCTGAATAACCCTTGGTTCTTTTTTGCAAAAGTTTCCTGTGCGTTTTAAGACCGAATTTGTAGGATTGTAGGTCATCTTAGTTATACACGATGATCAGTTAAGTTGTGACCCAGTTTGGTGGTTTCAGTACTACTAAATGAAGAGTCACGAAAGTTATATGACGTGAGGAGGGGGTATTGATTAAACAAGAAACGAATGACCCTGACAAATGCTACCAAGGTTATTTTGTTTCTAACTCGTTAAATACGCACCACTCACCATGGAAACAAATTAGAAGTTTGTGGCAAAAACGTCGACATTTTTCGAAAGGCACTAAATTCGGTATCACTAACAAAGTTTTTGTAAAGACCAGTTATGTTTCAGCATAAACCTGGGTTGCCAGTGCTCTTGACCAGACATTCACTCATTTTACCTGTTGTTTTACTCTCATAATTTTATCTGGGGTTGGTGTTAGTGGGTCACTACCTTCCAATTGCCTTACCACCTCAAGTGTGGTTTAAAAAATTTATTATTATTATTATTATTATTGTAAGCAACGAAGATTCATTACCAATGCCGATACTAAAACAAAATCGCATAATTGGTCGAGTGAGGCGTTAGTAACCGGCTGAATTTGCATCTTGTGTGTCTTGTTTGTTTGTTTCCTGTTTGGGTAACATTAACCAGGGCTATCTACAGTACTGGCCGGATCTTGAATGAAAAATAGCATTACGAGACTGGGTTGGCAATATGGCCGCCGAAAGTGCCGCTGATGCGATTGAGTTGCCACATTTTGTCAGCCGAGGGCGACACCCACCGTACAAACTGCCAACGAACGTGTTGCTTTTTTTTTGCAAACGCAGTGAAATAGCTTAACTGTGGCTGAGTGATATTTTTAAACACCATTTAAAAATACTCTTATAAATAATAAAAAATTTGCCACCAAAATCTACGTAGAAATTTAAATTAATATTTTGAATACCGCCACTAGCCGCCAATAGATGTCGCGTCGCACCATACAAAGTTGCTACCACAGCCACCTACAGTAAAGGCCGTATCAGCTTTGCCTCCCACAATGTTCCGCAAAACGGCGAATCAAATAACGACGCGGCAAGTTTGCCAAGTGGCGTCATTTGTTGACAGAATTTGGAACCCTGGTCGGTTAGTTTGAAATTTCGCCGCTTGCGGTAGAGATGGCAGCACCTAGCAAACTTGCTCTTCCTTCTATGTCAATGATTGATTTTACTTGCCTAATGTGTCTTGATCTGATCCGGCCTTTACTGTAGGTGGCTGTGGAAGAACAGACCTCGACGAAATGAACCAGACGTGACGGCCATTTTGTGTACCCCCCTAATATCGTTGTAGAGCAGGCCAGTTAGTTTAGTGGCCATACATTAACATTCGGAGTTTTGTCCCGATTTGGTGCAAGTTTGCTGACAAATGACCTTGGTGCTTTGGTGCCCTGTGAATACAAGTATGATGCTTCCCTGCGCACCAGTATGTCTGGGTGGGATGCCACTCGAATGGCCGTTGCAATGGCCGTTGCACTCTGGCTAAAAGTCTTTCTTTAGATCCAAGTTTTTAGTTGTGACACGGCTATACACGGCTCTCAGATTCGTACCGAGGCGATCGTGGGAGTAGAGCTCGGGTTGATATGGTCGTCGGATCCAGGAATTGCATTTTTCGCAACTACAGCCTTGAATTCAGACTCCACAATCCCCGCTCAACGAATCATCATGCATTCCAAACACACAAAAATCGAATACAGTAAATATACTGCATTTTACCAAATGTATATGTTCAATAAATGAGGCGTACGTGTCAGTAGGTATTGAATTATTAGGTATTTATAGGAGGAAGTAAATAAATTACCCGTGCAATGGTCAGATATAAATACTTTTACATTTATATCTGACCATTGCACGGATCAAAGAGCTAAACACCATGGAACTATAGTTATTATCAACCAGTGTACCTAGTAAGACATTAACTATAGTAGTATGAGCTCGGAAATGCACTCGTGCTCATGTCAAATGTGGCGTGCAAAAGATCCTAGGGATATCCTAGCAAAATTGTCTCTCTCCGTCTCAAGATAACCTCAGTAGTTGAAAAGGACATTAATTGGACTATTTCCTTTTAGGAATCTTTGTACCAAACGTTCTGTGCGACCGCGCATGGGCGCACGATTGCTGTATAAAAACGAGCCTCAAATGTTGTGTACAGAAAAGCTCTTTAGTAATAGAACGAAATTTGGCAAACCCACAGGATGGTTACATCCAAGAATATTCCAACTTACGTACCTTGTCGAGTTTTTGATGATCTCAGTCTTTAACTGGCTTCAAACACTAATTTTAAGGGTGATTTTATCGTTGTTGGGTTTTATAAAACCTGTTTTGATTTTATTGATGCGCATGCCTGCGGAAGACTAATAATTAAAACGCGGCGTTCAGTTTTTCTAATTGGCAATATTCCGATTAAGGTCAGTAATCTAGCAAGTAACGGAATGAACTTGAATGAAATGAAAAACAAGAACTGGGGAGGACCCGTTGTTTTTTAAATGTTGAACTCTTTTCGTTTACCGTGCAGTCTATTCGGGTTTTCATGCCTGGTTGGTGATTTTATCCTTGGGATCCCTGCTTCATTGGCGTAGTCAATTTGCGTGCAGTGGTCTTCTGGTCATTACGTATGTTGGCTGACGAAGCAAAGTCTGTAGTGAAAGCAGACTAGGACTAAGTAAGTGAAAAGTATGTGTCAAAAAAAAAAACCACGTGGAGTTTGAATGTGTTCCGCCAATAATGAATTCGGTTCGGCGTTTCGCCACACCATGTACGGCGCACGCATGCCTTGTTTTACACGGAGTTTTTGGTGTGCCGTTAAGCGATAGAACTTTATATTTGTCCCCACACCCTCCCTGCAGTCTAATTAAAGTGGATTAAGCCTAATTAAATGAAAAGTATGTGTTTAAAAAAAAAAACTTACTAGAGTTAAAATTGTTTTCAGTTTTTTCGTTGCACGCCGTACGACGCACATGCACCATGTTTAAAAGCCCTAACCAGAAAGAAAAAATTTCGAAGCGATGCGTTGCTACGTGCCTACAAGGACAAAATTGATGCAATTGTATGGTTGGTGATGCTTTTAAGGACCAATATTGACGTCTTTTTTTACACTATTCTGCGTCGCCGTGCGGCAGCGAACAGCCAGTCTGGTTCGGGCTTACGTCCAAACCAGACTGGCTGCTCGTGGTTGCATCACGACGCGGGATGGTGTAAGAAAGACGTCAAAATCGCGCTTCGTACGAAATTTTCTTCTGTATCGTTCGGGCTCTAAGCCCTAACCAGACGGAAGAAAATCTCGTGTGAAGGGATGCGTTACTACGTGCCTACAAGGTCGCAATAGCTGCAATCATATGGTTGGTGTTGGGTTTATCGATGAATTTTGACGTCTTTCTTACACCATCCCGCGTCTTGGTGCAGCCGCGAGCAGCCAGTCTGGTTTGGCCTTAACACAGAGGATTTGGTCTGCGGTGAAACGATACATTTGTCCTCGCTTCCTCCACCCCCGAGCGCGTTTATGTAATGACTAATTTAATCGCGATAGCAAATGTATCGTTACCATGGTGTACATGACCTTTTTACCTTAGGTCGACAAACTGTTCTTTTACGTAAAAAAGTTCGCTAAAACTTAATGTACTTATGGCTGATCGTAGAGGTGACTTGGAAAAAAAATAGGTGAAGTGCGGGAGGAAGGGACTGAAGGCGGGAGGAAAGGGGAACTACTTGGGCGTCCGTCCTACCCACGCTTTCAAATCAGGTGAACAATAATAATTGTGAATGTGTTATCGGCACCATTAGGAAATTTATATGTGTGTATGCTGTTCACTGATGACAGGATATTTCACAAGGTAATATCGCTTGCCTTTCCTCCCTTGTCTAAATTAGTTCAAAATGCTGATAGTCTCCACGTTAAGACGAATTAATTGTAATGCTTTTAGAAGTTTTCTTCTTTGTATTCGCTACTGTCTTTTTTATTCATCAATATTCACACAGGGCTGTTGGGAGGGGAGGGGGCAGAGGGCGTAAGGGACTAATTACAGAGGAAATTGCTGTTTATGCAATGAACGATACAGAAATTATATTTAGTGGAAACACTTTTCCACACCTTAAAATGGAAAAAACTGAAAGCAGCTTTGTAGATAACGTTAGTCCATTGTTTATGTCACCTTCACGATTTTTGAAAAAAGAAAATCGACTTTACAGCATATGGTCGAAGATAGTTCCCAAACAGTAACTGGATCTGACGATAAACAAAAATAACAGCGCACTTTTTTTCTGGTTTTGCGGATCCGACGCTCTTTCTTTAGGCCCAACGAGTGACTTAATGAAGATGCAGATCTTCTTTAATTCTTGGTTGGTGAGTTGGTGCGGGATGGCCGATGGCCCTCCATCTCTAACCGCCCCAATGGTTGGTACGTCTTGCTGCGGCCACTCGGCCTACTTCGCCCTAAATTCTTTCATTTGCGGTCTGCTCATTTGCTTAAAAGGGACTCACTCGAAAATTAGGCTTAATGGGCTCGAGTAATTAAGTTAAATACCGAGGGGAGGAAACGGGACGTCGTTTAATTAAGAAAAGCGCCCCACGTCCGTAAACAGCGAGAACTCACTAATTGGAGTGGAATGCCGGGAAAACAGTAGTGGGCGATGAAGGACTCGTTGGGAGCCGAAAAAGAACTTGGAGCAAAAATGCAAGGGATGATGGAAAATAAAGGGTTGAAGGGGAAGAAAGACCTAAAGACGCCATAATGAAACACAACAGATCTAGAGGGGAATGGAATAAAGGCGATGTAAAATTGAAAAATTTGTTGGTTTGAAGCAAAAGTAACTAAGATGGTAACACGCGGTAGGGCAGGGGCAGCTGATTGTCCATCGTAGGGTAAAGTCACTTAATGGTAAGCAGCAGATCTATTTCCGTACACCTTTTTTCATCAACGAGTCTGTTCGAGCGCTGACTTAATGGCGCGAATCAAGGCTTTTGTTTTGGCATATCGATCGCTTCTCAGGACCTTCTGGTTATCTCCACAACAACGCTCGAAGACGTTAGATCATCGTTCATTGGACGTTCAAAACGTCAGGTTAAAATGGACCAAAAAAAGACCTTCAATACAGGTCCCGTGATTCTGACCATGAAATGAACTTGGAGGTCCACAAGTCGTCCAGCTGAAGTTTAGTGTAGGCTAATTTTGGGCCTGATCTGGACCTCTCTGGGACATTAGCTCAAAATGTATTTTCTTTGTAACCATCAGTTGTTTGCTCTGAACCTAGTACCTATCCTAAATCGACATAACTAGCTATAGTCAATGCGCTAATACCACACTTTCTTAACAAGCGACGACTCAGGAACCAAACGACATGCCTTCACTTCGTAGAGTTCTTCACAGACGTTTTCTTTCGTATAGATTTTATTGTTCTCTTAATTAGCTATTAAAGTTTGTGTTGGATTAAATAGCTTATCACGTTTTAAATAATTAACTGGTATTGATTAGTGACATGAAGCGATTTGTTTTATAACTCGGGTAATCACAGTTAAGATCTAGCAATCTTCGTTACGTTACCAGTCACTCACTGCTTTGTATTGGTTCCTTCTTTACTTTACCAAATCATAAACGACTTAAACCAAGTTGAACCATGACAAGAACCTTTCGGGTTTCTATTAGGATTAAGTTGAACCTTGGTTTGAAATAAAGCTTTAAAATAGGAAATTTAGAAACAGCACTGGGCGTGTGGTTGATTTGATAAGTCACGAAAACAGATGTTATTAAACAAGTGTAACGTATGGAGTATGTTTAGAGGTGCATAGAGAAGCTACGCATTAAACAGTAATTAAGCTATTGTTTTGAAGAAAAACAACAAACAGAATACATATGCCTAAAACGATAATAATAATTCATATGAGGGCGGAATTCAAATGGTGTTAATCAGAAGTGAAAACAACCGGTTCCATATCAAACAGCTCCGTCCCCCTACGTTCTATAACAAGGGTGATTTATTTCGTAGCCATCAGATTTGCCAATTATCGGAAATTTGAAAGCCATGAAAGGTAAAATGGTGAAGGGGGATGTTCTGTGTGATGTAAAAGAATAAAGGTGTATTTTTCTCTTTTTTTTTCCAGCTGAAAGAATATTTCCCTGGTCGAAAGAATTTTCCACGGTTGATGACAAAAACTCCATTTTCAACACCAATATTGCAAAAATCATCGGTTTTAAGTACCGCAAATCGAATATTTGTCCTGGCAAAGCTACGGCCCACCCCCTAAATTCCTTTAATATCAGAAATCGTGAAATTACCTAGTCACAGCTTCTGATAACTTGGTTATTTCACGATTTCCGACCTTAAAGCCTTTAAATCTTTAAAATTGATTAAAACCTTCGTATATTCAAGGAAATGTTTCATCCCATTAAATTGTGTTTTTTTCTGTACCAAAATTAACTAAAAGCTTCATACATAAAGCAAACTAAATAAACTAAATTCTTGAACAAGTAGGAATAAAGGCATTACGTTAATGCTAGACCGAGCCTAGATTGAATGATGAGATGATATAAACGCCGAATTTTCCGCGAAATAGTTATGCCTAAGTACCCTCCCTGGACAGAAGTAAGATTCGAATTATAACTCTGTTACGGCCCCCACCACTTTTTTTATTGAATTTTTTGTAACAGCCCATGAGCGTTTAATAGACGATATACGGTATTGCACCCATAATTTTTAAAGGTATTATTACCCCTTGACCATCATACGAATACTCTTACGGGAATGAATTAACTGTAAAGTCGTGCAATGAATCGTGAGCTTTGTGAGGGTTAGCTGGCAGCCAGATCCCAGCCGATTGGATAGCGCCTTTGCCTCCAGTTAGCCAAGCAGTTGCGTAATAGACACCCACGAAATCCCCATATTGCACGCAGTGGGTGGGCACGAAGAAGGTAGGGGCATGGTGGCACCAAGTGATATAGTACAATTTTGTATATTTACTGGCGTTGCTTGCAGGTTTGGAACATGCGCTCGCATGTAAGCTTGACTTCTTTTGTACGACTTAACTCTCAGTTTTTTCTCAGTTATGTCATAATACTTCCTGCTTAGCCAGCATCCTTCTCTACATGAATTCAGCAGTAGCCGATCACAATTTTCACTTCTTCCAAGTTTCGAAAACAACTGAAGCATGCTCGGTTGCCCTTTGGTGTCTGAATTGAACCCGGTAAAAGACCGACTGAGGCGCAGAAGCTTATGGAATGGATCCGAAGCTGCTATCCCAGTTGGCGTTGGTATACAGTCACTTTATCTGTGACTGAAGTTTTTGACTCGTGGATTTGCCGTACTATTGCAATCCTAGTTTCCCAAAACTCATACTGCAGAAGCGACATGTAAAGTTTGATACCAATATTTAATTCGCAAAACGCAAGGCGTTTTACAGTAAAAAAAAATATCCAGTTCAAATAATGATTTTTCAACAAGGGTGAATTTTGGAGGTAAGCTTCCTCTCGGTCAAGCTCAGTAGTAGGCACTTTTAAATGCTTTAAAGAGGCTTTTTAAATGCTGCAGCGGGGTGGGGGGAGTTGAGGTACGCCCCTGTAGTCGCTGAGACACGAGATAGAATCGCTTCTCCGAAGAGAGTAACCCTATATACCCTACACCAATCGATTCTCAAGAAATTGAGTTATCATTGTTTGAGGGCTAAGAAATTAACGAGTGTTTATACTTTTGCGAACCTTTTTGACACATCGGGTCGACTCGTTGCTTGCCTTTTTAGCGTAAGATCTTTAAGAGATTAATTTTAAATTAGTACGCGTTTTATACACTGCGGTGCAAGTGCAGGAACTAACATAGTACGTGATACGAATGTCGATATTCCACGTAGTTGAAATTATATTTAACACTCATACACTTGGAACACATTTCAGATTTCGAAAAACAGCAAAGATAATTAACTTATAGCAATACAAACAGGACGGAAAGCCAAATGTGCTCAATTAGTGATAATTAATACAGGTGCAACCCTTTTGAATTTCAATGTCAGACTGCCTCAGAGGGATTTGAACCCTCGACCTTCGAGACCAAAGGCTAAAAGCCCTACTGCTCAGCCATACTGGCATGGCCCCGGCTATTTTTTTTTTTTAAGGAAACGGCCATAGGCAATATTTAACATGCACACTCCAATTGCCGCTGGAGAATATACAGTCACTGATATCCGCTTGTTCCCGTCTTCACTCCAAGTGAACCAAATGCCTGAAACGCACGAAAAAAAAGCGTAAAATCAAGAATAAACGGAACGGAAAGCAAAATGGTCTCGATTATAAATAAACTAGCATCGTACCCGGCTTCGCCCGGGGATATGTTTGACCCGTGGTTGTTTCCCAGTATTTGCGCGGTGCTGCCTGATCGTTCACTGCAACAGTCAATTTTTCTTTGTGTAACACTCCTCCTTTTCGTCAATCCTCTCCCTCCGCAAAGCAATATCGTAATCAAATAGTGGCTGTAACATAAGCACTGCCCCACCAACGGGCATTCCCCGTTCAGGCTCTTGCCCACTTCCATTAGCGTGCGAAAAATAACTGTCATTCGTACATGAGGTCATTTAAGACATGCCTTTGCGATGACAGCGCAGAGCAAATTGTTAGTCGAAGTAACAATGTGCCAATTTCAACTTCTTTTCAGGGCAACAACGTCCCAGTTTCACCTTCAAGCCAAAGAATTGACACACTCGCACGTTTTCATCTTTTCCCTTCCGGGGGTCGTTGCGGTTGCTTCATATCTGCTATGAGACTTTGGTTTATAATGTAAGATTAATACAGATGCAAACATGTATTTACGTTGCCTTTTAGGCTTAAATGTTAGACTGCCTGAGCGGGTATTGAACTTTCCACCTTCGGGTTGAATTCCCACTCAGGCAGTCGGATATTTAGTATAGACGGCAAAAGAAATAGGATTACTTCTGTCTTAATAGCAATCAGATAATACTTCTCGTTACATTGTCTCGAATATTTTCCATTAGAAATGTGCAACTCTTGCCATAATTTGCGTGATTTTTGGAAGTTGGTGAGAGCAGTTAAATAGAACAACTGCAGAATAGTCGTCGAACTCCGTGTATGAAACGCGGAGTTCGATGCATTAATAGTGTCCGAACGGTATTTTTGCTTACTCACTACACTAATACGTTTTACGAAACTAAATCCTGTCCCACGATAAATGAACATTCAAAAATTTAAAAGTTTCGAATCGTTAAAATTTAATAAGAAACCTAAAATTTTATGTATTACGTTCTTAAAAGCTTTTTGCTTGGGATCTTCAGGCTTCGCTCGACCTAACAAAGTAAGCAACGTAAGATACATTTTATTGAATTCGTGGGTCGTATCATTTTGCTACAAACTGAAACGGTATTAGTTCTGACCTTCTTCTGTCTGAAAGAACTAACTCCTGCTTGAACATAAAATGGGTGCCATTTTAACCCCGATATTCTTTTCGGTGATAAAAGCCTTTAGTGTAAATAGCTGGTAAGTGGTACATTGGTTGTTATGGCACCGTTGTTTCAACTCCACTCAAGCTTTATAAATCGTCTTGCTCGTGTGGTGCACTTAAAGTGTTACGGGTACACTTATGTGTGTTGACAACCATTTTCCTTGTGTTGAGCGTTCATCTAGAGAGGAGGACTAAAAGAGTGTTGGGCACACAAATACATAATCGAATTTTAAGCTTCTACTCCGTTGGAAGAAGAAAGCTTTTACAGCGCCATCGGCGGCGGGATTCGGCACTAGTGGTTTCGTGGGTTTGGAGGTTGCAAAACCGCTCGGCCAGATACAATGTATTAAGAGGCCGTGAATCTGGTCCTCATTCTCCTCCTGTTGAGGGATAAGAGCCTCTGTAATAAAATCAAGAAACGCTCTTGGCTCGCTTTTTGGTTTTGGCCAAACGACGAGGATGGTTTGCTCGGCCGTATGTGGACGATAATTTTTGTCGAGTTACGGGGTCGTTGCGCGTTCCCATTAAGGCTGGTCTCGCGTCGTTATTCTCCCGCGCAAACTGTCCCTCACGAAAGGGGGCGGAGGGGGTGGGGGCGGGTTAGGGAAGAACGAGTTGTTGGGTTTTGGCCGTCGTGTAAATCTTTAGTCTCTGACCCTTTAGCAAACAGTCACGTACCAGTTGTAGTCATCCGTGGTGTCACGGCTATGCTGTCAGAACTATCACACTTATGCACCTGCAGCAAAGACTTGACGTCATTTATTTGCCACTTAATATGTGATTAATAATAACAAACAAACAAAAAACTTATTTCTGCGCAAAGGTTTTTTTTTTTGGCATTAAAAATCTAAAGAAAGTAATGCCCACTCATTTAGCAGCCCCCATGCCCTTTTTGGGAAATGCCCGTTTTGCAGAAAAAAAATGGCGTTTTGTGTCGACCTTTGTTGGTGCGGCAGTGCCTAAGAAAGACTCTAATGACCTAGAAAGGCATAAAAAGACAAAAAAATGCCTGAAAAGGGCTAAAGGGCTAAGAAAGGGGAAAAGAGAGATTTAAAAAGTCCTTTCCCCCCCCCCCCAAGAAAAAAGGGGTTTTGTTTGCTAGAACTTGCTGTGCTCTTTTACTAAATGTTCTCCTGTCCTCTCAGGAGTCTGTGCATGCTACTGACAGTGGACAAAAGCACGACGTTCAGTGCTGTACCGCCCAGTGGTAGGGATCAGGTGGGCCTGTAAAAATCCTGACCATCACTGGATATTGAACCTGGCAACCGCAAACAATGTTCTTTATCAGAAATTAATACTTTTTTGGGCATTCTAGGGAGGTTTTCTTCACGCATTATTAACCGAACTAAAAATTGATTTGTTGTTATCAAAATCAACATAAAAACGTTAAGCCGCGGCATCGAATTAAAAATAAAGTGACGAACTGCAGAAAGCACGGGGACAAGTGGTGTTGTGACGGCCAAGGAATTGAGTAGCGAGTTGGGAGAATCTCCCACTCACCCCCTAGAGGGACACGCGTGCTGCAACTAGGCACCTAATGCGATTTGCGTCGTCGACATTGCCGTCTTGGCCCTTTTTGCTCGTCTATTCGTTCTATCTTGGTAAACCATTTTCTACAAAAGGGCTACATTTCTACCATGCCAAGCAGGCAGGCCCATATTGCACAAGCCTTCTATGGCCTTATCTACTACCCCCATTCCGATCGCACTGGCCCACGTCAGACGTCAATAAACACCCAATTTCATTGAAGGATTCCATGATTTGTTGCCTACTCGAATCAAATCGAGCCAATGATTTGATTCAGAGGCAATGGTCCCCAACATTTGGACTATGCCAGAAACGTATTTTTCCGGACAGTTTGTTTCTTAACGAAATCGTGTTATCCTACACAAAAAGGGATCTATTGGGAATGTTATGGGCATGGCTTGAAATGTGCTGAGTTAATCCGGTTAATGTAAGTAGTTTAAGCAACGTTTAAACAATGACACGAACAAAACAAAAACGAATAAAAAAGTACGCACACGCTAGTTACGAAGCCGTCCACGATTCAACGACATACCCCATCCGTCCTCTCCAATTAACGTATGTGGCAGAAGAGTGACCAGTAGAACACGGAAAAAAACATTTGTGTTTTCACGCATCTGAAGAAACGTAACAATGCGGCAAAGAACCCTGATTACAACAGGGAGACTATTACAGCATGCAAAGCAAGTTATGCCTAATCAGTCGGCATGTCATTTCCTATGGAAAATACCAAACTATAAACATCAATGATATTTCCCTTGCTGTTGGGTTCTAGGTAATTTAACGGATTTTAATTTTTCCATCAGATATCAAAAAAGGAATTTATGAATTACTAGAGTCTGGTCTGGTGTCTCTCGTTGTTAGGGTCTATAGGGTCACCATTATACTTTAGCACTAGTTTGAATCAGAGTTCTGAGAGCCACCTTTTGCCACAAAAATAAGCATGAGGTTTTAATGACAACAATGAAAGTGAGATATACTCTGCATGGCTATGCAGCATGGCAAACACAACATTAAACTAGGAATGGTTTTCGTGTCTTGTTAGAAGTCGTAATATAGAACGCCAGCTTCATCCCATCACTTTATACTGTGTAAAACGAAAACAACAAAAAATTGAAAACTTGAAAGCAATTTTCTAGATTTTTGTTTGTTATTTTTTTAAATTTAAACTTTTAATTATTAATCACATGGAATCACCTTTACGTGTGATATTACTGCTTCCAAAGCATATACTTAATAAGTTCCTTTGCAGTACATCAGCCTCGATTTACTTTTTCTCTACTGAACGCAAATTGTTGTGCTCCTTACTGGCTACCTGGGAGCAGTTGTTCTTGGGCGTAAAACGCCCAAAAAAATTGACTATTGCGGGGGAAATATTGTGTAAAATTTTCGTGAATTCTTGGGATCCTTCTATTTCTGTATTCATTAATATTCTAAATTTTTCAAAGGACTATTAAAGGGAAACACTGGTCTAGTTTTTTCTCTCTGACCCAGAAAAAAATTACTGTAAGGAAGGAAAAAATATTAAAATCGAGGGTTGTTTAACGAAGTCACTTCCCAGCCGGGACAATCAGCGAAGGCACCCCCACGCCTACATCGACCTCCCCCCCCCCCAACACAATACAAAATGTTTACCTAAAAATCTTTTTTTTTTTTTAATGGCTGTAGGTTGCAACACAAAGTGTGACTAGTCGTACTATCTTGAAACGTGCATTGGCGTCGATTTTCTTTTCATTCAGACGTTCGTTATTTTATCTTTTTATCACCCGATTACACTTTTTATTGTTTATCTTTCAGGGAGCACGAACCCAAACTGGGTCATCTGCTCCACAACGTGAGAGGGACAATTTAGCTGGAGAAATCTAATCGAAAAACCCAAGATTTTTGGCTTGCCACAATCGACATGAGCACGAGACTCCACAGGGCCCTTCTAATTCCGAAAATGCCAAGGGGGAGAGTGAGGGCAGGAACGGCCCTGGACCTCCCGGACAAGAAACGGTCGTGCTACCCATTGAGCCGTACCTGACCCCCTCCCTCACTTCTTTCAGCCCTCTGCTACAATGGTTGCAACAATGCAATTCTAGCTGTACATTTGGATCTTACTGAGAGCAGTTGCTCCCGTTCGCATCCATCCCGTCATGGCTACTGCTTTTAGATTAGTATGATAGAGATAGCTGTTGTAGTGCATGATAGAGGTGTGCGCCTCAACATTGGAAGTGAAGGAACTGTACAGAAGACCGGTGAAACTAGACAGTCGCTGTAGCCGCTTGTTTTTACCTACAAATTCGCGAAAACCGTGAATCCATGGCTTTCAGATAATGCAACATAGCCAGTGGCTGCCAATATAGCAAGGACAAATTGATTGAAACAATAACTTTCTGACAATACACTTGACAGACGGATCTACTAGCGTGGTCCTTGATCAAGTTTGCATTGCCTAAATTCACCGCCTTTTGTCAACTTATCAGGCTACACAGAAGCATGGCAGAGAAGTCGACCATCACACGCCCCAACCATTCACACAGACAGACAATCTTAGTAATTTCCTTCCTTTAAGACGAGCCGGTAACTGGAAAAATTATTCTCTCTGTCAATAGATTTCAAAATCTGTGGGTGGGATGGATGCAAATAATTCATGCGAAACACAAAATACAAATAAAACAAACGACATGTGAGACGATGATACGTGAAGGGCGAAACAGGTTTTTGTCCTTAAACAATTGCTGTTTAAATTAGTAAATCCCTTACCATGTAGCTGGTACTACTAGTCGTGCATCGTTTGTCTTGTTTGTAGTTCATATTTTTTCCTTTTTTTTGTCAGAGAAAAAAATTTCCAAAGTTGCGGTTGCAGAAAATCCCTCAAATATTTCTGTCTGAGTGTGACTTGGTTCCCCAAGCTAATGAGGGGTGACTTCACTGTCGTGCTTCAGTGTCGCCCGTTAAAGTGGTTGAAAGGCGGAGTTATTACCAACAGAGTTGCGGTGACACAATTACACTGCTATTTCTTAATGCATTAGCTCATCAATATCATAAGCTTCCCATAAGATTCAAGAAATTACAAATTCGTAATTAAAGGGACATTCCTCCTTCCAAACCAGATTCCTATCAACACTTCTCGATACTTTTACATCAAGTGCGGTCCCAATGGTTTATTTACCTACCGTCAATCAAGCCCTTGTAAAAATCCAATTTAAAAAATGGAAATTTCTCTTGAATGTTAGGAAATTTTTCGAGCATCCTGCTCATATTTACCATTTGACGCGCTCAGGTGTTGGATCAACTTTCGTGACGTATCATCGTCTCCGGTTTATGACGGCATAGTTTATGCTCTTACGGCATAGTTTATGCGTTCATGCTCTCACGTGACCTTCGTTTCATTATGTTTTCTTATCGCACGCGCAACGCTGAGTCACGTGAAGAAGCGAGCGGCAGTGACGTTGTAGTACTACGACGCTGAATCTGGCGAAACTGTACGATGGCAACATGCGCGGACTAAGATCTGCGCGTGGCTGGTATAGGACAGGAAGGAATCTCCCTTTAGGACATATCTTGAATGGATTATAACTTTTTTTCAGGTAAATTAGGTAAAAACAATAAAGCCGAACAGTGAAAACAGCACGGGCACTATACAAGCATGCATAATGTCAAAAACCATAGCTAAGCTTCAGACTTAGTCGGAATGACATAATTCGCAGTTAAGTTTAAAATTCAGTAGTGAAAATACTTAGCATTTAAGGACGATTTTCTTTCTTACTGATGCTGACAAGCTTACGTTCGCTAATTAGCTTATCAATACTTATAAAGTCCGCGGTACATCATGAGAAGTTTGATGTTGTCACAATCGAAGCTGATGTACGGTGGTGGTGCTTTGTGGTGGGTTTCAAAAAGCTTGCAGTAAAAAATGTTATGTATGTCACTTCTTACGTCTCAGTTCGAAAGCTTACAAAACAATTGTAACATTGTAAATGTTTTTTTGTTTTTGTGTCTAATTGTGCTGTCGCATGTAAGGAAGTTCAGCGTTTTCGGTAACATTGACATAGGATCACAACCAAGATTGGCTAAACCTATTAAAATAAAATACAGAAGGAGCAGTGTTGAAAAAAAGTTTTTATGGTGCTGTAAATAAAGCTAGAGTATACAGTTCAGCTGCTAGCCGAACTGTCTGATGCCTGGACAACGCCAACAGAGGGAGCGAAATTAATGGTCAGGCTATACTCATGCTTTAAATAACTTGAAAGCTTTGGTGGGAAAGACTGAAGAAGTGATAATTTTGTTAGTGATTAGTGATAAATTTTGATAAGTGATAATTTTGTTAGTAAATATTGAATTCGTTTACACAAAAAAAACGTTAAAGATTCCCGCCCTACTTTTTTGCTATTTGAAGTCGTTACATTGCCAAAGTAAGCTCTCTGGTGAAAAGTTCGTATAATGTCTGAAGCATTAGTAAATGGGCTGATGTTGGCGTTTGATATTACGACTCCAAAAACTGAATACTTGGCTGGAATACTTAACAATTTTGTTTTGGACAGATATCTCAGTTTGCATTGTTTTGTGCTTCATTCTTGCTAGGAACTCACTTCAAATATTTTGTGTAGCTAATTCGTTAATTTAGATTGTATGGAATATTTAGTTCGATAATTTTACAGTGGGGCTGACGAACGGTTTGGGTTGGTGCTTCTGAATGAACTGACTTCTGTCCAAAAATAAAATAAAATCAGTTCATGCTTTCAAGCTACGTACTCGCGTGCTTCATTTTCATTGTGGACGGTACATTTTAATTTTATTCTAATACCTATTTTACTATATAATGTGGCAAAAGATGGCGCTTCGAACTCTATGACTTTATAAATGTGGTTAAGATGCATTCGTACGTACGCCATGGAGTAAGAGTGCATTCTATTATTCTACTTCTAATCTTCGAACCAACAAAAAGTACGTCTCCAGGTCAAACTCAAGCACTGATAACATGATGCTCTAAATATCAAATGAAAAAAAAACTGAATTCGTGAAATTACCCAGTAATACTTATCAACGATGTCCACGATTATTTTTTTTAACTAGAAATTGAAATGCTTTGTCGCTAATCATGACTTTTACGTTATCAGGTGGCAGTCACCTAAACAAGTGCTAACGAACCAAGTAATACGCTGAGTAATTTTAACCACACTGTCATTTTTCCTCAAATTCCATGTGCTAAGTTTTACACTTTTTCAATTTTTTTTGCTATTTGCCTCTACTCTTAACTAACCGTACCTTCTCAACGTTTAAAATGTTTACGATTGAAATCTAGCTAATATATGTGTAAACTATAACTATATAGGAGGGTAAATGTAGTTGGTTGGGTGGAAGGTTGTAACACTATTTTAACAATTATTTCCACGGAATCTAATTTTTGAAGGAATTTTGAAGTAATGATATAGAAATCGGAATTTCTATTACCCTTGTTATTCATGTGCAGTAGACGGTAGCCAATTCCACACCCAGGTATAACTGTTTGATTAAAAAATACATAAAAATAAAGACGGGGGGGGGGGGGGGTTGGTTTTTTTTGGGGGGAAAAATAGGGGGGGGGGTTGAGGGTGACACCCCCAAACCAAACAGCTGAGTTGGAAAAATGGACTTGAGTCGGAAAAACGTGAGCGGTAAACGAAACTACAAATAAAGGCGTAAAAATAGCAACGAATAAAATAAAATAAAAGTCTTCACATTTTTCGCAGAAAAATGGGGTTACAGTCAAAATTTCAGGTCTCCCCTCCCACCCCCGCCCCAATACGTTTTTCTGCGAGCCGCCCCCGAGTTTTTTCAAATTTCTTACTTCGATGGTTCTGGTTAATTAAAGAATTGACTATACGACATAAAAGTTGAACAATATTTGGAAAAGTGCTACCTAAAACTCGTTTTTTTAATCGTCCAAGTTTTCTCTACACCAAATCTCTCAATATATTCGCTCTATTTTTTTTAACACTTTTGGACTTTCTTCCCGTCTTACAGAAATTTTGATTCGTCAGTTAAACATCATATGGCACTACCTCCAGAATAACGAGAGGTTTTTTCGGGCCCGGATAATACCTGCCCCTCGCCCTCCCTCCCCCCTTCCTCCACTAAGCCTACTATTTTTTTCGGGCTACCCGAAAACTAAACATTTTCTGAAATGTAGAACTTTTCGACAAACACAAAATTTTGTAAAAATTGCGTAAAAACGGAGTAAAATCGTTGAAACCAGAGTTAAAAAATTTTTTTAATACAGGTGGCGGGTCAGGGCACCTTGATGTTCCGCTCTTCAGGTAAAAATCCTCTGGCGCCATCCACCCTTTCAGCGGCGTTATCTACAAATAAATAATTGGCCTTTAGCTATAACTACATTTTCATTTCATCGTGCCATCAGATATGTTTTACAGAATAATACGTTTTGCTGTTTTACAGCGTCACTTTTTAATGCAGACTGTTTGCGTCGTTAACGTGTCTAGTGATTTTTTGTTTATTTATCGCTTATGGAGGCAAGACGCTAGTTGCTTTCCCTCCTCGTATTTGTGAACAGCTTCTAAATTCGGCACGAGCCTGTATCTAGGTTTCACCCACCCCGGCAGCATAGTTGCTAGAGGGACTAGTATGCGTGAATTCCTGGGTTCGAGTCCCAGGCGGGGCAAGTATCTGTTCTTAGATTAGTGTACGTTTCTTGTATTGTATAAGTCAGTCTT
Organism: Lithobius niger; assembly: GCA_023313725.1. Taxonomy (NCBI): domain Eukaryota; kingdom Metazoa; phylum Arthropoda; class Chilopoda; order Lithobiomorpha; family Lithobiidae; genus Lithobius; species Lithobius niger. Next base: position 26,317 of record JAHWFP010229202.1, read on the forward strand.
TCACGCAGACTGTTTTCTCCCTTATCAGACGTTTAAAAAAAAGAATTCCGTTAGTAGAACGAGAAATTATGGGGCAATAAATATTTAAGTCTCTGTTGCAGTATGACGGATTGCACATCCAACTCGGCGAATTTCTTGCACTACAAAGCACACCTTCCCCCCCCCCCCCCTCCCTCAAAAATTTGTGATCATGTGTGCATAGTTCAGTCGGCAAATCGGTTAGTGCTTGAATTTAATTAAGGGAGCTGAAGCTGGTTCCCTGATTTGGTCTGAGTATATGGAAACAACAGTCACTCCGTGTATTCTACATGCATTCCAGGTTTTATTAAACCACTCGTACAGTAATTCCCTCTTATCCCCCCGTTTGCCGCTTTCCGTTTCACTTCAGCCAGCATCACGTGCTCCTGAATGTTCCATTAATACAGACCATTATTTTTTTGGAGCGCTCAAATTCGGCCGGTGTCGAGCTCGTAGTGCGGCGACATCCAGCGGCAGCTGCCCCCGTGAGCGCCAACGGCTTCCCAGCATTACCGCTGCCGCCGTCGTCGCGTTGTTATTGTGATGCAATTTGCCAGAGAGCTAATAATCTGTGTGGCGATTTAGGCGGGCCTCCCACGCCAACCAATGAGAGAAGGTTGGCCCCGCGTGGCTCGATGCTTTCATCCAATCACGGAGAGCTCCGAAGCGCGAGGTCTCGTTGTCAATCACTCGCCCAAGCAGCAACCACAGGGGGTGAACGAGATAGTGATTGAAACAACAAGCCCTAGCTTAGGGAAAAAAAATACCAAAATAAAAAAAAAAAGGAAAAAACATTAGAGCAAGGACAAAATAAAAACAGTCACTTCATCAGTGATAATTGACTGTAAGTGCGCTACAAGAAGAAGCAAATCACGTTACTGAAGCGCTGGCAATGCGTTACAAAGTAAATCATGTTCATGTGTGCGAGAGTGTTGTATACCCTCGAAGCCAGTGTTACGTCAATTAAAATGTTATCAACAATTTCTTCTGCTAACGCGTCAGTGTAAACCGGTCTACACAAATTGCTTCCAATTATACAAATGAAACAACAACACAACAGCGACAAATATACGATAAAAAAAGCTAAGTAAACAGTTTTTATGGACTTAACATTTCAGGGAGATGACGATTGCGATTCGAGCCAACGAACTCTGGATCTCCACTCCGACACTCCTACCATATGAGCTAGGTCCCAAGGCCATAATAAAGACTTCCCGAACCCTGTAGCGAGGCTAATAGTCGTATACAAACCACACCATCTGCCATAATACGGAAAGGGAAAAAAAATACAATGTTTATTGAAGTCTTCGCGAATTCTTCATCATGGTCTTTGATAACCGGGTCAGACGGCAGGCGCATCTCAGTTGAGATCTGAAGTTCGTTGGTTCGAACCCCAGTAACGTCATCTCAACGAAATGTAAGTCGAAGACAGGCATGAAAATATGGCAAAGCACAGTCCAATGGTGGTCAAAAAAACGGATGAAATGATTCCCAGGATTGCCTTAGTCCAACTTGAAAAAACTAATTAAAATACAATCAAAACCTTCAGATTGGTTTCAGTTAAAACCGAGCCAAACGGCAGTTGACCCGTTGACTAGGTTATGGTTGTAGTAAATAAAAAAGAAAGGTAGCGGGCTAACGAAGCAAACAGTGTGCTATTAAAGCCTAACCTTGCGAGAATACAAGATACACTTATCTGAGAAAGAAAGAAAAGACAACTGCCCCGACTAGGACTTGAACCCTGGACTTCCGGCTTACTATCCAGGCACGCTAACCACTGCTCTACTGGGGCAGACCCTGCCTGCAGGCTCCAGTCGAGCTCAGTAACTGTTCAACCTTTCTCAGTGGTGACATAAAGGTCAGAAACATAAACAAGTAGAGAAAGCAACTTGCTTCTTAGCCACCACTGGGGAAATAATCTGAGTAACTTGCCGTCTGAGCCGTCTTGAATCAAGTTGCTTTCCCACCTTGTGTATGTTTGTGGCCTTTAGGTCACCATTGAGAAAGGTTGAACAGCTACTTAGCTCAGCTGGAGCCTCAGCCATGGTCCACTCCAGCCGTGCAGTGGTTAAAGCGCCTGGCTGATAAGTGGGAAGTCCTGGGTTCGTGTTCCAGTGGGGCAGTTGTCTTTTCTTTCTTTCTCAGATTAGTGTATCTTGTATTCTCACAAGACCAGTCTTTAATGCAGACTCTTTGCTTCGTGAATAATTATAGTGTTTTTATTGGTATTTTATTATTTTTTTTCATATCGTTCAAGGCAAGCCTGGGTGGCAATCATTTATGATAAAGGCTCAACGAATCCCAGCTAATTTTAGTGTACGACATTCGCTATGTGCTTTTATGTTGTTTTTTTCTTTTTCTAATTTTGTAGAATTTACAGCGATTTGCTTAGAGGGAGGGGTTAAATATATTTTTTTAAACCTCTGGTCTGTATTTCTTTTACCCGTAAACGTGAATGTTATTGCGAACTCGTGTATTTATAGAAGGCAAAAATATACAACGGCGAATGCAGGGTGCTGAGTAGGGATGCACATAAAACGAAAATTGTTAGGTTTCACGAAGATTTTGGGTAAACATAACTCATTAAGTTGTAACTGAAACCAGCGCTATTTGAAATCGAAGGCGAAGTTCTCAAGCGCTTAAATTTTCCATGCGTAGCTTCATATAAACCCAGGAATTAGGGTAGAAAGCGAAATACTTCTATCATTTCTACCAAGTTCTATCATTTAGAAGAACTTGTCTCAGGGCGTTCTACATTAAGAAACAAAATGTGGGAAGTTAGGGAACAATTAGTGAAACAAAAGATTCACATAGGTTTCGTGTTAAAACTAGAAAGCGAGACGAAACGTTTATACCTAAAGATTCACAACTTGGCAGTTATCCTTCCCATTCCGTTTAATTAAGGAAAAAGCTATTTTAGTTAATTTTCAACATGATATTAATAACACTTTTAATCAAATGTCATTTTAGGGGAATCAACGTAACGAGGGTTCGAAATGTGATAGTGTCCTTTTCACTTTTAACCAGCAACTTGATTGTTTAATACTTCAGTACTGATATATTATAATCGTTCCTGTTTTCGTTCGGGGAGAAGGTTAAGTGGTTGACCGAGGGAAAAGGGGCGTCGAACGAAAGTCTAACTGGAAAATCGTCTAATGGGATAATTGTCTAATATCGCCTAAATAAAAATCTGGAAAATCATCTGAACGAAATATCGCATAATTGATAATCATCTCAACGGAATATCGTATAATGGATAATCGTATAATGGATAAACGTCTAACTGGACAATAACATACCTGCGATTTCTGATGTTATATGTATAGCCGCAGCGAGCGTGGTAGCGCGAGCGAGGCAGGGACATTAGACGATTTTCCATTATACGAATTTCGTGTTAGACGATTTTCTGTTATACTGTTATTCTGTACATATTCTTCAAATTATGCGATTTTCCAGTAGACGATTACCCCTCGCCCCCGGGTAAAAAATTTTAAAACGTGATTTCATGCTGAACAACAGCTCTGAAATGGCCCAGAAGGTTTTCTAAAAAACAGCTGTTTTACCAATGCCAATAATGTTGTGTTTGGCTACACGAAACGATGTCGCCGATACACACAAGGTTTTACTTTTCCAGAATCCTCTCGCACAACTTCGCCACGCCGCCACCACCCACCTGCAAAAATCGAAACGTCAGCTTCTTGTAATTGAACCAGTTTAATGGCTAAGCTACGGAACGAACTTTAGTTACAATTAGTCTTACAAATCTGTGCAACATTTGGGAACACGTCTATATCCACAATAGACTGGGATGAGCACACAACATCACGAGTCGGATGATCACACAGATCAAGAGATAAGATTAGGCTACACAGATCACAGTCTTAGGCTATTAGTATCTCGCGACTACACAATTACACTTTACCAAACTAACACACTTAGCCTAACATATCGTTGAGACTACTTCATTTTCTTATGAAATCCGAATATAGAATGTTAGATCACACTTTTGCTCAGAATGTTTCGAGTTTGGATCGTTCACGTTCATTGGATTAGGCAAAGCTCACATGATCTCGTGCCAAAGCTCTCCGCCATCATGTTGTTTGTTTATAAACGGCCGTTAAAGCTCATTCATGCCATCAACAGTTAGAACACAGATTTGCTACAATATTATCTGCAAAGTCGAATCCGAGCGAGAATTCTACCCTCCATTCACTCTGGCAACATCAAAGCATCAAAGAAGCAAAAGAAGAAAGCAATTAGTAGACGCTTGATCGAACCGTTTTGGAGTGAAAGAGAATTACAACCGATCGAACCGT
>JAHWFP010229206.1:0-14993 GCA_023313725.1 Lithobius niger
ATGGAACATAGAACGGTGCTGCCAGAATATTCCAGTAGGAGGATGTCAGCCATGGAACATAGATCGGTGGTGCCAGAACTGGCCAGCATGCTGTCTGAAACTGTCCCCTGAATAATTTTCAACATTAACATTGAACATTCTATAGAAGTCAGCATTGGTGCATCCAACAGTGGTGCCAGAAATGACCCCGCTCTCCCCTTTCAAGATTATACGGGGCAAGATATGAACCATGTTGAATAATTCACAGGGTGGTAACGTTGAACATTCCAACAGGAATTTAGCCATGATGATGGTGACGAAAATGACTCGGCTGTCACCTTTCAAGATCTTTCTATTGGCAACTTTCAGTTGCACACATGAATAATTGCGAACGTGTAATTGCAAACCATTCGGAACGGTGGATGATGACCAACCCTGAAAACATAACGAAATTTGGACCACGATACAAGTAGTTGTTGCATGTCAACAATGCAGAAAGGAACCATAGGATCCTTTGCACACGCACAAAGTTAACATTTTCAAATGAGAAAAAAAAGTGAACTGAACTCAAAAGCTATCCCGAGCAGAAAAATGGATTCCAATTTTTTGAAAACTAAAATAAAAACTAAAAACCTGTGTTTTTTCGTTCCCCATATACATGATACCACTGTGAAACCTTAAAATTTGTACGCGACACATCACGACTACATCAAGAATAAGTTGCGTTAGGTTGTATTTTTTTCAAATTATCGAAAATAGAACTCTTATTTTCGACTCTATCTTCGGATCCCGACAAATTTATCCCCATTGTTGTCAAAATAAAAAAAAAATGACTGAAAATAGTTTGGATTTAACAAATGTGCATAGTGCAAGTTTAATTAATTGATTTGCACTACGTGTCTTTATTGAATTTGCCTATTGCCTAGGTTCTAAAGCCCACCCTTCTCCCCTTCACCCTTCTCCCCTTCACCCTTCTCCCCTTCACCCTTCTCCCCTTCACCCTTCTCCCCACCCACTAACCACAAATGCTAAAAGGTGCTATGCAGTTTTTTTCGCCATTCTCTACATCTACTTTATATTGAGAATCACCTGTGCGCTCGTCTTTTAAAAAGGGAAGTATCGTGCTTGCAGCTGTGTGGTTGCCAGCAATATCGTTAACTTGAAGACTGCATGAATTTGAATTTTGTTTATTACCGGGCCTTGACCCCGAGTCATGCGCCCGGATACAAATTATAACACAAGGCTTCCTATTACTACAAGTCTAAACCTATAAAGAGAAATACTGGAGAACCACACACATCACAAATTCATCACGACCTGGTATACAACGCACAGACTGAAGACTGCATGAACACCTACAGCGACAATGCAGCTTTAAACGAAGCAAAAACACGTATACAACAATTGCGGCGGCGCACGACGGTTATTTTTGCTACCTTGTAAATATTGAATGTGGCATTGTTGGCAGGCTGCAGATTTGGACTTTTGGACTTTGTGGTTGTCAAGCTAAGAAAAAAAGGAATAAGTTGTCTGCTAATCGAGCACCTTTGAATCAATGGAATTTGAAGGAAAAGGCTCACACCTGGTCGCATTTTGGACGAGTAAAATTAAACCAATAGTCACACAATAAAATATTGCAAACGCGATTTAGTTTCCTAAGGGGACCTAACACTGGGAGAGGCTAAGACCGGGAAATTCAATCCACCGAGTAGCATGCATGGGTCCATCTAGTAATGTACAAAATAGGGGAAGAAATATCCCTGCGCTTTTCTGCCCTTCAGCCTTGTTTGGAGGGGCATTTGCCCTCTTGGCCACTTTACTGTTTGCAGCCCTGCTTCCTCAGATAAAGCCTTCAAACAAAATTGCCTTCCATACTCGTCTGTCTGAAAATTGGTATCTTTAATACAAAGAAAACCGTGAGCAAACTCAACAAAGAGATTCAAAAAGGGTCTGTTAGCAAAAATGATGTAGGATAGATTCCGTCAGGATTTAGTCCAACTGTTCAATCATCTCGTGGGCAAAACGAGATGATGTATCTCAAAGTGATGAGACTTCCACTTTGTTGAGGTTGTTGAGTTCGTATTATAGTTTTGGAAGACTATGATGGGATGGTTGCTGTAGCAACAAACAGAATGCGTGTCACACCAAACTGTCTCCAGCATGACGAGTATTGGCTTGATTTTTTTTTGTAAGACACAGAATGTTAGGGCATGCTAATGGGAAGTTTGAGAGTATGGGACCAAGACACTGCAATAATTCCCCAAAATCACAAGCTGGACTTACCTCTTGCTTTTTGATCGGGTGTCTCGCAGAAGCAGCTGGGACACGCTTGATTAGGCAATTGCTTCAAGGCACATGGAACATTTGGGCCAGCGCCACACCTAAACACAGGACATACTTTCGAACCTGAAACACCAATAGTTGAAAACAAACTTTTACATTTTTGAAAGGAAAGGTTCGGCAACTAAAACTTGTGAGTTATGAGGGGGTTTTATGTGATGAGGTTTTTGGAAGAAAAAAGTAAGTAATAATTATAATTATATTATACGTTATAACAAGAATTTATAGGGTTTGGGAGGAGAATTTGTAATTCTAAAAAGTCCCTATTGAAGCATCTTAGATTCGTCCCTATTAGTTCAGTCCGAGTTTTCAGAGGGCGCCACGTGTTCCATCTGGTAATTTTTGCTCATTTTTCAGCCCAAATGTAAAGTAGACTAAAATACAACTAAGCTAGGCTAAATAATATTTAAATACAAGCTAGTTTCGTTTAGTTTAGTTTAATTTTAGGCTGAAAACCGAGTACACATTCCCACATAAAACACATGGCGCCCTCTATAAACTAAGACTGAACTAATGTGAATGTAACCAAGACGTTTCAGTATGGGGTCTCAGTCACAAATTCTCCTCCCAAACCCTATAAATTCTTGGTTATAATTACACTATACGAGATGAAAGTCGTAATAAGAATGAAGTGACTATTTATACATTGTTGAGTTGTTCACAATTGTTGATATGTGATATACTGTTACTATTGGCACTGCGGGTAGAGACAAATGGATGCCAATGAGGGTAATGGCACATTCCCAGCAAAGGGAGTATTCCATGTTTTGCCCGAGTAAAGTTAATAAGTTTCGCTAACTTTAGTCAAGCCTCTACAGCCATTGAAGTTGCTCTACATGTCAAACATCTTTTGGTAGCAGAGCGTAGTAAATTATATTTGACGTGTAGAGTAACTAATGTTATCGAAACATACCAACTTTACTCAAGACAAAACATGAAAATGTTACTTTTGCTGGGATTCTACCGTTGCACTCGTCGGCACAGTAAACAACTTATCACATATCAACAATATGTGAACAACTTAACAATGTATAAGCAATCACTTTATCCTATTATCGAAAAGTAAGGAATATTTTTACAAAAAGTAGCTAAAAATGACAAATGTTCGGTAGAAAGTAGCCATAAATGACAAATTCTGGGTAGAAAGTAGCTAAAATGACGATTATTGGTAGAAAGTAGTTAAACATGGGAGAAAGTAGCTAAAGCGTCACATTTTCGGTAGAAAGCTAAAAATGATATTTTTGGTAGAAATTAGCTAAAAATGACAAATTCTGGGTAGAAAGTCACTAAAATGACGATTATTGGTAGAAAGTAGTTAAAAATGGGAGAAAGTAGCTAAAACGTCAAATTTTTGGTAGAAAGTTAAAAATGACATTTTTGGTAAAAAGTTAAAAATGATTTTTGGTAGAAAGTAACTAAAAAGATTTTTTGGTAGAAAGTAACTAAAAAGAATTTTCGGTAGAAAGTAGCTAAAAAGGACGAATTTTCGGTAGAAAGAAACTAAAAATGACAAATTTCGGTGGAGCGTAGCTAAAAATAACGATTTCTTTTAGTTGAAAATAGATGAAAAGAATTTTTGGTAGAAGAGGTAGAATAGTTGGTAGAAAATAGCTAAAAAAGAATTTTTTAGAAAGTAGCTTATAAGAAATTTTTTGGCAGAAAGGAGCTGAAAACAAGGAATTTGTTAGTAGAAAGTAGCTAAAAGTGGAGAATTTGTGATCTTTTTATTTTTTTAAATAAAGCTGTAAGTAAGCATTACAACAATTTTAATTTACTTTGACAGTTTCTCTGCAAGTTTGCCGTTGTTTGAAATAATATTTAAGAATAAAACGCAGTCTGCCAATAAAAAATTCTCAAAGGATGAAAAATCAAAAAAACAATAAATTAACTACGGTTTTTATCTTGAATTGGCTACTGGTGACGAACTTTAACAAGAATAAGAGTAGCCAAAAAAAAAGGAAACCACAGAACTGCTGGTTTACGAGCTACGACTGTTTGCCCGATTTTCCATAACTCTCGCAATGCTACGAAAAGAAGTCCGAAAATTAGGAAAAAAATCGGAAAGTAAGGAATGTTTCCAAGTAGGAAAACTAGGATGGGATGTGAATTCTTCGATCCCTGCTCTGAAAAATTAGAATACATTTTTTTACATTTCGTTAAGATTTATTTTTATCAATAGAGGGAGTATGTGTTTTGGGATTCTATTATATACATCGTATACGCAAAACTGATATCTGAACATTCGTCTTACATTTAGAAGTCAAAGAATTGATACAAAACTTGTTCTTCGTCGAAATAATTGAATGCCAGGCCCGTAGTCAGCTACTCAGTCTGGCCGGGGATGCATGGGGTTGGGTGGGGGCCTAGGGGGGAAGAATTAGGTAAACATTTTGGACCTTTATTGAATGGCGATGATGCTAGCATAACTAAGCTGCGTCTTCGAGTTGTCCCATCCCTGCTGGGGACGAGAACCATCAAAGGTGAAAAATTGGAACCTTTTAACTCGATTCATTCAAAATAATCTTACTAGGGGAAAAAAAAGCTCTACATCGAAATCAGCATAAAGTGTTTAATTTCATTTTTCCTGGCTCAGAAAACTTGGGGATAAGTGTCTCAAATTCGGCACCTAGAGTTGCTCTTGTCCGTGGTCATTTTGGTAACTTTACAGACATTTTTGCCCTAAAATTGTGTACCTACTGACTGATTGTTGTAGTTAACATCCAGAACCACATTAAAATTATGGGCGCGACCTAAAGGTGTCTATCACCAGCGGCGCAACCAGCCCCCCACGAGTTAGAGTAAAGTTTGTTCAAAATACAAGAAGAGTCATATGTTGCAATTGAAGAAATGCAGATAATTAGCTCATTTGACGATTCTAAGGCACTAAAATTGTTGAGGCCCTCCCTCCATCTGTAAAACTAATACTGCTAAATACTCTTAAACTTACTTACGAATTCCAATTTTTTTGTAACAGCAAAGTACGTTAACTACCTTGAGGATATCGGCAAGTCAAAGCGCCGCATGGGTTCTTGCAACACTTTTGTCTTCCCGGACATTCCCGATCGTTTTTGCACATGTCCGCACAGATCCCGACCATATCCGGTCTATTCGCAGGACATTTTCCACGTTTGGTTGCTGCAAAGAATTAAATAATCGTAATAATAATAATAATAATCACAATAAGAGCATATTTACGTGTAATTTTTGCTACGTGTTCTCGCAGCTAGAAATTAGTTGTGATGGCGAAGGTGTCGTTGCTAATGGCAACAACGCTACATGGATAATCATAGAGGACATCGTGTTGGCAAGTGTGTGCAGTCGTTTAACCCGTGACAATAAGTTAAAAGACTTTCTCCTGACGAAGCATTTTCCTCGCTCGTTTCTGAAGTCACTAAGCCTACTGGTGTTCTCAGGCTGAGTCAGTGAAGCCAACAAACACCATGGCTATTTTGAAACGTCGGATGATATCATCTGTACGTTTCCGTAGAGCGCTGTAGCGAAACGTGGTTATGGTGTAAAGTCAACATCAACACGATGCATTGTACATACCGACAATCAAATTTTTTACACGCAGTTTGACCTTAATTGCATACCATACTCGTTTTGCTTAAGCTCTTCCGGGAAAAGAAATGCACAACTTCGTCCTTGTGTATTTGGCACAAATACAATTATTTAGTTATTAATGTGGCAGTTAATAAATTTATACAAACAGATTAGTCGGCCATTATAGTTAAGCAAAATAAAATGATAAATAAATTAAAATTAATAAAAAAAAAATTAAGTAAATAAAAAAGTTCAAACATCAGTAAAAAATAATGCCAAAATAGGCATACAACAGTACAAACTTCAGTTAAATTAGAAACCAAATTACCATTTAACCATAAAAATAGCGCTTATATGCTGTTTTAATAGCCAAGATTTTAGGGTTTTTTTTTTTGTAGTAAGTTGTACTTTTCTACAAAAAAAAGTTTTGGTATGTAGATTTAAAAAAAATCAGGTATTTAGTAGAAACTATTTATTTTTGCTTAATTATTTTTAATCATTCGTAATTTTAATTGTAGCGTGTTTCTACGATTCTGTAATATTTTTTGTCCAAAAAAATGAAATGTTTGAAAAGAACTAATTTTTATGCTTAATCATGTTTTTAATACTTGAGTCCTAAGATTTTCATTGCCGGTTTAAAACCAATTGACTATTTTTATTTTGTATCTTTTGAATTCTCGTTATTTAGTACTCTACTGAAGAAACCATAATTTTATACAGGATGTCGCTAAAGTCAGGGGTCACCCAGGTGATATACCCAGGTGATATACCCAGGTGATATACCCAGGTGATATACCCAGGTGATATACCCAGGTGATATACCCAGGTGAAATACCCAGGTGATATACCCAGGTGATATACACAGCTGATATACCCAGGTGATATACCGGGAGTTCATGCTGATGTACCGGGGATTTTTATCTTTGTTCATGCTGATGGTATACCATCATCGTTTCTTATGATGAACAAAGATAAAAAAAAAAACCCCGGTGTATCAGCATGAACACCCAGTGTATCACATGGGTATATCACCTGGGTGACCCCTAACTTTTGGGACACCCTGTATACTGTATCTCAGGTGCGATCCTTGTAAAATAGGTACGTTTAAGATTAGCACATTTTTTATACATATGATTTTCGCATAATAGAGCAGTGACATTTGCCGCCATATTGGCACCAGTATGGGTTTTGGAGGGCATAACTACAAGGTGCACTACATAAAAATGGAGAGAAAAACAACGGAAGAGCGGATTTCTTAGGCTTAAAATAATGTTTTCTCCAACAACAAAAATCGAGCGTGTTAGGTCTAAGAAATCACTCTTCACAGCATCGGTTTCAGTATGACACCCTTCCGTTTCTCTCTGCAGTGCCCCTTGCAGCTAACCCATTAAGGCTCCAGCATAGAGTTATATAGAATAATACTACGTCGTGTCACTGCTTTATACTCCTAATTTCCTAATAAGTATATCATGTGCTGCTTGCATTTCAAGTTTAAATCAATAGTTCACTCTGAAAACGACGTCTGCTGAGAGTACACATTAATGTGTACTTGCTAATCCTCCGTACGAACTGTCTACAGGGAGTACATAGTCTCTGCAGTGGCAGTACACATTCTGGTCATAGCTTGTGTACTACCAGTACACAAATTGTGTATTCCTGTTCAGAGTTGGTTTGGAGGATGATCTGTTACACATTGATGAGTACTGTCAGCACACATCGTCTTCAGATATTTGCTTTTTTCACCTCTTATCACGAGACTTTCAGACTGGGTATTCAGTAGTGTATATTTATCCCGATTTTTTAATACGTGTGGAGTTCTAATGCATATATATATTTGGCTTATGAGCAGACTTAATGAGGGAATTGTTTTTTTTTTATTGGGGCCGCGACCCGTAGTCATGCGCCCACAGCAAACAATACAACAACTGAATACAACTAATACATCAAACTAGTACTCTTAACTGACAAACTAAATACGGATGCAAACCTATTTACGTTGCCTTTTGGACTTATATGTCAAACTGCCTGAGCGGGGAATCGAACCCAGGACCTCTGAAATCAAAGGCCAAGGCCCTACCGCTAAGCCAGACTGACACGGCCGTAAAATTTCGAGCCCATTGGCTTTCCGTCCCGCTTAACTTACATCCGTAGTGACTAGCATCAACACAACTACAACGTCATCTACGACTACTATTACGCCCACCAACTGCGTGCCAACAAATGAATCACCGGAGAGGGGGGGGGGTGGAAAGCAGAGGAGAGTGGGAAATCTACCCTTGAATGACCGAGCTCCTGACATAGGTAGCCACCGCTCGCAGCCTTGACAACAACCCTCCAGGCAATTCGAAGAAGAGCAAACAGTGCAGAGCCGGTTGTATCGTCGGACGGATGGACCTTAGCATGATCACTCGTTGAAAGTGTAGAGCTGGACAGTCTAGTAGAAAATCCTCCGGTGTCTGATCTGACTGACCGCAGCGGAAGGCACTGTGCAGAAGCAGACCATCCCATCCTGTGACGGTGCGCGACGCGAAGGGAATGACCCGTACGGAGCCTTGAAGGATTCTCGACGTTGAGAGAGGCAGAAGATCAAGAGGGGATGACAGGGAATAGCCTGCTTGTAGTGCGTGCAGGAAACGACCAGTGGCAGCTGCAGCCCACTCCGACTAATGAGGGTTCAAAGGGTTTAACGAGTGTTAACCACTCCTGGTCATCTGCCAGGACCAGGCAGATGCCCTAAGGCCTAAGGCCCTATGAGTGATCATAATTAAACAAAGAAAGCTTCAATAATGCTGGCTAATGCCGGCTAATCAGCAGTACCCTGTAACTATCACCAAGAGGGCGAGCAGGTTCATTCTTGGCCCGGTAGCAAAGAAAGAGGGCGAGCGGCCGACAATGAGAACGGATATGCACTGTAACAATTAGAAACAAACACCATACTGCTTTAATAATGCTGACTATTAGAGCCGAGTTGAAAAGTTTCAAAGTTGGTTGAGTAACAATCACTGCATGCACGATGCGGATGGCTTTTCGCGCTTGGGATCAAGACGGAGAAACAGGAAATTCAGCCACACTGAAAAAGTTATTTACTTCCTTAAGAAAACAGAACACCAGGGCTTCCCAGGGAGGGGAGCAGGGTGGGCAGGGGGATGGTTTCAAACCATACAATGGGAGAATACGCGGGGGAGTGGCCAAGGAACGCGGGAGGGGACAGAGTGTACCAAGGGGGCTGCAAGTACGTCTGTCCACAATGGGGAATGAGGAGAAGCGGGGGCGAGGGGGGGGGAGAATGGGGGCTCGAAGAGGAGAGGGTTTGCTGACTGTTTTCCCTCTCATGCTCCCCAGTAAACTATTTTGCTCACACATGCGGGGATCAGCTAGACGGACGTATGTTACGCCGGGGAACAACTAGTATTCAAAAAAAGCATTTCGTTCACTGATATATACATCGTTTTAGTCTTCTGTACAGCCGTACCGGCTGAGAAGACTATTGCAACGACTTTGTCCGTCCGTCCGTCCGTCGCTTTTTTCAACTTCGCAACGGTACCAGATAGAGACGACCACTATTTACGTTAGATTCAGTGTGAGAAGTTAGTTAAATAACACGGCAAATTAAAGCATCGTTACTTCCTTATAGCTAATAGACTTCGTTGACGTAACTAAATTAAATAACGTTTGACCGTCGAATTAAAATCCTAAGATAACACGCAATAAAAACAAATGGATTTAAGCTTCATTTAAAAGAGTCTCGTCGCATTGTTGCATGAATGAATGGGCTTACCGTCGAACCAAATTCTCCATTAGGCCTATCTGTTACCACGAAATTAAAACTGGATTAAAAAAAATTAGGCCTAAAAAATGAAAATTGAGCCTGAAAATATATTGCGCCTAAAATATAAAATAGGCCTAAAAGCTAACACATTTTTAACCGGCAATTGTGATGGTTACTGCTTTTAGATTAGTATAATAGAGATAGCTGTTGCAGTGCGTGATAAAGGTGTGCGCCTTGACATTGGAAGTGGAGGAACTGTACAGAAAACCGGTGCGACTGGGTAGTCGCTGTAGCCGCTTGGTTTTTATCATACACTCCCATTGTTGTGCACTAGCGCAATCAAGTCTCTGTGGAATATGATTAACCTACAGCAGAAAATCAAACGGATCCACACCGAACCCAGTTAATCTGGCTCTCCATCCTGTTTTGTAACACGAAATGTTCGGAAATGAAGCAATTAATCCGTTCCACGTAGAAAGAAACGGGTGACGTGGATTCACTAACATCCACATTAAATCTAACGCAGGTCAGTGGGTTACGTTTGGACCTTAAGACTACGAAACAAATACGTGTGGCTGCCGATCACCAAAGCAAATGGCTGTGAAATATGAAGTCCGTAAAAATGAAATAAATATTAGCCTAAGTAAAAAAAAAATAAAAAATTAGTAATTTCTTTGAGCATAAAGTCAACCGATGCAATTTAATGCTTGTGTGGCTGAACCGGCTCAATTTTAAACATTACCAGCTTTTTTTTTTTAGAGAAGAAATATCTGGCAAAGGGATAAGGGAGGGGCAAACCCGGGGATTTGAATCTGGAAACCTCCGATTACCGTAGGGGCCGACTGAAAGATTGTCTAGAAATGGCCAGAATAAGTTCCCATAGCTGCTGGAGGAGTGGTAGCCGCTCACGCTACCCTGGCCGGCAGTCCTGGCGGGGACTTTGCCAAACCCCCCTTTCCACGGTTTCGACCATATCCATAAGCTTCCAGCAACCAGGCTGCTCAACCACGATGGTCAGAAGAAATATTAACATGTCAGTGCACGGACGTCGGGTTAGGTTCACACCATGTAGCGTTGTAGACGAGTAATGATAAAGTAATGGTCAAACAATTACAAAAGCGATTTCCTTTCCTAGGAAGACCAAACACCACTTCCGATACTTTTGACGCGGGTATGGCAAGTACGTAAAATAAGAAAATGTAACAAGCAGTCAAGTAGCACAAATAAATTAAAAACACAAACAAGCCAAGTTTTGATGAAACAATTAATGCGAATTCGCGTTAAATGTTCACTGCACTTTGGCTATTTAACCCTTTCTGCGTTTTAAATACCAGGTCTAGTTACGGAAACAAAAAGGTTCGTTACCCGCTTGGGATGCAGCAACAGTCAGTAGAACAACGGCGAGCACGGTCAACAAATTCTGCATGTTGGAAATGAAATGAACGTAGTAGCACCAGCTAGGTTTGTTTGCAGTTTATGGAAAAGCGAGAGGAAGTCTGTACTGGGCCGGGTTTTCGTGGTAGAACGAGTGGCTTTTCCGGGTCGGTTTCGTGAAGGTCGTGATTCCTTGGGTGCCTTCGATAACTACCAATCCAAACTCAACCATTACATCTGGAGGCAGTTTGGTACCGTTAACACACAGAATGCCCACGAGCAAACTTCGCTCTGCCTCCAGACTAGATGAGTTTGGTTGAGTTTGGCTTGGGGTTTTCGAAGGCCCTGAATGAACCTGCAAATTTAAGGACATGACGTAGTTCAACTTCAAACGTGTGTCAAACGAAAACCTAAAAAAAAAAGGAACACTTTAGTTCGGCGTTCAGAAAACTTTTATTAATTTCATTGCGAACAGATATTTGAATCCTTTGATCTGGAATACGAGGATAATTTGGGAAGTTTAGTGTGACTGTATGTCTTTGTTTGACCTTGGACAAAGAGTAACAAACATTTTTCTTGCCAGTGCTCACTATATTACCAAGCTTTGCAGGTCTACGTTGGTAGTGTTCAATCTTGCAATCAGAGGCGTAACTTCAAAACTGGGCCCGGAGGCCAGGCTACAGTGGAGGGCCGCCTTAATAAAAAAAAAATGCAATTATTGCCACAAGGTGAGAGCCCAGTGGAGGGCTCTTTTCATTACAAAAAAATGTAGTTTTTACTGAGGCAAAAGCCCAGTGGTCGCCTCCCTCCTTCACAAAACAGATTGCAGTTTTTGCCACACAGAGAGCCCAGTGGAGGCCGTGCCCCTCCCCCTTTCATAAAGAAATTAAAGAGAACCCAGTGGAGGCTCTTCATAAAAAAAAATGCAGTTTTTACCACGTTGGGCAAAGGCCCAGTGGAGCTCCCCCCCCACAAAAAAATTAAACAATTAAGTTTTTGCCACACAAGACACAACTTTCACGGAACTACAGCAATAAACTTACATTTTGATACTTTTCGGTTAAGTAAAAAAAAAAGTTAAGTTGGGGCCAGTGAAGGGTCCCCCCCCCCAAGTCGGTGGGCCCGGCAGCGGCTGTTTCCTCATAGTTACGCCAATGGACCAGATCATAAGAACTATCCTAAATCAACCAGGTACCTAGATCTCGATATAGGTTTTCACCTTCTTTCAGTTATGTAGAGACGTTCTGTGTCACCACAATCTCCACAATGTTTCGATTTTATCCACCATGTTTTTTTAGAAATATTCCTAACAAATTTAGAAAAAAACTGCAGGTCCACATCTTAAGGTCGGGTCATTATCGTGGAGGGTTGTGGGGGGGGGGGGTACGTGAAACTAAGAATATTTTGACTCTCAAGGGGAGGGGTTCATGAGTGTTTTAGGCCCTGTCCGGGCGTGGGTGGAGGGGGGGGGGGTAGGCAAGACAGATGGCCAAATTAGAAGAAAATTACTAGTCTATTGTAATAATCAAAAATGACATTTTCAGCATCGGAAATTTCCAAGAAGTCCATCACCTTCGTCTAACAACTATGAAGGCTTTACAAAAATTCCTGAAACTTTCAAACTACTCAAGAAATTCGCGAAGGGAAATGCTACGTAGATTTATCCCTTGAAACATCTATTTTACAAGTCTGAGAAATTCCAGTGGAAAAAGATGGAATGTGAGTCAGCTTTCTTTGACATCAAAGCACAGATCAGGTTGCCTTCAACTTTCTTTATTATTCTCTTCCCTTCAGCACTGAATCGGATGCATTGGATGTAGATCCTTATACTCCAGAAAGTAATGGGCAAACTAGGGTGGTAGTTTTTCTGGAAGGCCTTAAATGAGCGAGAACGGAACTGTACAATATTAAAGAAAGAGGCATTTGCTGCTTTTCTGGCTATCGAACACTGGCTACATTCCGTTGAGGAACATGCTTCCAACTCATCACAGACTGAAGCATTAAAATGGGCTCTTTCAAATTCAAGAACACGGGAATGGTAGACAGATGGTCGTTGTGTCTGCAACCGTAAGACTTAGAGGTAAAGCAATGGCCTTGATCCAACAACATTATAGTGAATGCACTCTGTTACTCTTTTACCTCTACATCAGATCATGATGCATCCCATTGTTCTTTTAGAAACCAAGAAGCAATTGTGGATAGTTTTATTCAAGTATTTATTACTGTGGGATTAGGTGACCACAGACTCAAGACTTTCCCCTAGGACTGAACCTGAACTTTGCGTATTCAAGAGCCCAGTGATCGCCCCCTTCCTTCAAAAAAAAAAGAAATGCACTTTAGCCACACAGAGAGCCCAGTGGAGGCAGTGCCCCTCCCCCTTTCATACAGAAATTAAAGAGACCCAGTGGAGGCTCTTCTTAAAAAAAATGCAGTTTTTACCACGTAAGGCAAAAGCCCATTGGAGCCCCCCCCCCCCCTTCAGAAAAAAATTAACAATTAAGGTTTTGCCACACAAGACACAACTTTCACGAAACTACAGCAATAAACTTACATTCTGATACTTTTCGGTTAAGGATAAAAAAAGGTAAGTTGGGGCCAGTGAAGGGTTCCCCCCCCCCAAGTCGGTGGGCCCAGCAGTGGCTGTCTCCTCTGCCAAATTGTTTAGTTATATAACCAATGGACCAAATCATAAGAACTATCCTAAATTAACCAGGTACCTTGATCTCATGATAGGTTTTCACATTCTTTCAGTTTTGTAGAGACGTTCTGTGTCACCACAATCTCCACAATGTTTCGATTTTCTCCACCATGTTTTTAAGTAACAACCACCATGATAAGTAACAACTGTTCCAGGCATGGTAACAGTAACCTTCATTAGCAATGGAATATTCTAATTGGTGCTATAGAGTGATGTCGTGGCTGCATTGAGTAGAAATAAACCGTTGCGGTTTAGTTTATTCCCAAATTTGGTTTTTACTATGTAAACATCATATTTAAAACTTGTAACGAATGGTACACAATGAAAGGTTGGTGTATGCGGTAAAGCAGCAGTGTCTGTCCATCACTACCAGTTTGTTCCTGCTTGCACAATGGCTTATGACAATACCGTTCAAAAACACTCAAAAGTACCACCATTAAACATGTATCTCGTGCTGCAATATGCAGCCTTCTTTTTTATCATTTGATAAAAGTATGCTGGTGGTATAACTAAAACTGGGCAGCTTAGTGCACTTCTGGGTGATGAATGGTGATAAATTGCAGTAGTGTGCAGACGTACAAGACGGCACATTTTTTTTGTAGGGACTTTTTTTGCCTATCTTTTTACTCTTTCTTTTTTGCCCTTTTCTGCCCTCACATACCCTCAGCGCAATATGATGTATCCTCCCCCCCCCCCACCAAAATACCTGCTGAATTTATGAAAATATGGTGTTCGAAGATTTAAAAAATGTATAAGTCTGATGAGCAAAAACAAAGGGAACGGGAAACTGTAAAACAACGAAGCTTTCAGTTTTTTTTTTGTAAGAAATCCAATATCAGCGTCTGATGAAAACTTATCTGGTCAGTGATTGCATCTTCGCACACAAGATTCTGGCTCATTTGTCGTATCGTAGTAGCAAAAGTTACGAGACAATTTTTTTTAAATATAATGTGCAATACACCACGCATTCAGATTTCTTAAATTCTACCATACGACACGTCGAATTACTAATGCAGGGTTAGTGCATCTTGTTTAGAATAAATGGAGTTCTCTCCCTAGGGACTTTTTTTTACTATCTTTTTACCCTTTCTTAGCGTTTTTCGGCCTTTTTAGCCCTTTTTTAGTGGCCGTTTTTAGGCTTTTATAATACTGTGGAAACGCCGCACCAGCAAATGTTAGCTACAAAAGCCCTTTTTTTTTTACGAAAAGGGCAGGGGGACTGCCGCCGTCCCCCCTCCCCATGAGCACGCCACAGATGAATTGGCTCAACAGGCATCGTTGAATGATACA
>JAHWFP010229229.1:0-15173 GCA_023313725.1 Lithobius niger
ATATAAACAACAAGAAACAAACAACTCGGCAGTTTCGTAAATATTTAAAATATGGTACTTTAGTAAAAGTCAAAAAAGGTGCGGTCGAAATTGGTCGGAAGGCACTGAAGGTTATTTCGTTTTGATTTTTTTTGTACTCGAGTTTGAAATTCTCGTCAATTCCATTTCAAAATCACACGTTCATACCGTGGAAGAGGTTCCAAAATAAATTAACTTTTATTTCTTGTACTATTCAGCCTTTGAATTTGGAACGGATTTTGAATTTGCTGTGTTTGCTGTAAAAGCAGCAACTTTATTGACCATTACTTTCTTTTGAACTTAAACTGAACGAATTACTCTCAGGCCATTGTCGAACGTCACTGAATTCTTTTCTGAATAAGGTTTAACAGTTTGTATTTTTCCGAAATGCCGTTATGATGGAGATCTTGCACGAAAACAGATACATTAAATTTAGTACCAGTCGCAGCATCAGGTTATGCAATGATGGGTTATTGTTTGTGTACCCTCTATGAGCAATTACATTTCTCTTCGCATTAATTGTATGACGTGACATGTCATTTCGTATTTTTTTTTGTAAATGATTCCTGGAGTATTAAAAGACGCTGTTATTCCAGGATTATTATAATTCTAGCATTGTTAGTCTAGGGTTAAAGAACCGTTTTCATCCCTGAACCTAAGAATTTCCAAGACTCTCTTGGGTGATCGTACACATATAAAATTTGTCCGAAACCCCCACTATCATAAGACATGTGAAAATTACATACCAGATTGTGTACTACACGTTTGAAACTTTTGGACCTTTGAAATGAGATTTACCTAAAACAAAAAGGGGAAAAAATTGTTTAGTAAATGATGCACGTTACATTGCAAAAAAAAAAACAAAAAAAAAACAACAACAATATATATTTCAGAATCAACCACTCAAAATAGTTTACATTGATTATAAATATGGTGTACACAACGTGCCTACAGGATTACACATTGTGATCTGCAGAAATAACTGACAAACTCATTACCAAGATAAGCGCTACTGTGCTCAGGTGTTCACTGTTTATGTGGCAACAGACTGAATGTACCCATGTAGTGATTCATTTTCAGAAATAAACGCCTGACAGTTTCACAGTGTATACATTCAAAGCACAGAGATACATTCAAGGTCTGCTCATCCATAGACCTAGGTGTACATTTATACCACACAAATACGATAGCATTGAGCCTCTAAGGAGGAACCAATCTTATCACTTCATCACAGTGCTCCTTTCACCTGTGAGCCTGACCCTCTCAGCAACCGATGTATTGGTTTCTGAGCGATCTTATCCTACGAGTCCTTGTTCCTTCTGTGCTAGCTGAGCATCCAGCATCCTTCCTTCGCCGCTTGGTTCCTTCGTCTTTATTGACGCGAGTTTTCCCCTCACCTTGGCGGCGCCACCGTCGTCGTCGCTTTGCTTCTGCTAGCTCCGATTACAGCGGGAGCAATTTTCGCACCGGTCTGATACCATCTACTTTCTTTGCGCGACTCAGCCCTTCGGATGGACGATGGTGATTGGTGACTAGAGAAAAGAGCAAGCAAGCAGCGGCGCGAGACAAAAGAAGAAAAACGAAAAGAGAAATGCATACATTACTCCTGGCTTCTACCACAAAACTCCTAAGCGACTCAACTAGAACCACAATTTAGATGTACCGCTGGAGGATGTATAGCTTAAGCTTACACAGCATGAAGAGGAGCAGCCATTATGGAAGCTAATAATATGAGGGAGAGGAAGGGATGAAAAAATAGAGGCACAAAAGACGATCTGCAAAGCCTTGGATATTTTTCAACTGATAATATCCCTGATTCTGCTACTGAACGACGGAAGCGGAAATACGAATGAGAACGGAAAAGGAAAACGGAAATGCACGCAGAAATGGGAGTCGTAGGGAAATGAGACTGCGTCTACATCACAAAATGAGCAACGCAATCGGCTGAGGAACGTAAAAGTGCAGAACATCTCTGCCAGTTAAGATGTATGTACCTAGTGGGGTTACAAAGAGGAGTTAGAGCAGTAATTACTGTACAGAAATTGTGAAAATTTAATTTTAAGCCACTGGAGATCTCAGTAACAGTGACGGCAGTCATGTCAACCAACGAAAGCATTTAACCTATAGTCCTAGAAAAGGTAGATGTCATTCCGTGAAGGAATGGTCCTGATGAAGATTTGAAATAAAGTAAAAGATTTGCCTTTCTTGACGAGCTGTGGATGTTAGTGTTTAATCGGCGCGTCTGTTAAAAATTATGTTAAAAATTATAAGAAATCGACTGCACGACCACAGCACGATTCTTGATATCTATCCAGCGCATTTCAGCACGTTTGTGCAAGTATACAATCCTATCTGACGTTGTGAAACGGGAAAGCTTTGTTGCAAGCAGTTTGCAAGCTGCTTAGCTGCAGTCAGATCAGAATGGCTTAAAAACCACAGGGATCTATTAGAAACATACAGCTTCTGCACATTTAAGAATTTCTCTATTACAACCTTGGAAGTGCGTTGCAGCAGTTGCATTAATAGTCAAAATCACGTATAGGCCAATCTCAACACCAAAAAAAGCAAGCATTCTGTATGGATAGGTCTGAGATATGCTATGTCTCTCGTCAGTTAACGACCATATATTACTTCCCAAAGGGCCTTGCTATCCGGATCTGTTTCTCAGTTTGTCTTCCCTCCAAAGAACAAAAGATTGTATATTGTATTATTCAGCAACAATTGTATTGTGAAATTCCTTTGTTGTAACCATGAACTCACCATGCTTACAACAATGTATAGCACCCTCTTTAACAATGCCTTGGCATCCCCACTCCAAAACTGTCATTCCATTCCCTATCAAACTAGTAAGTCACTTTTCGATATTGATAATTAGAAATTATTCCTCCCTTTTCCTCCAAATCACCCAATTTAAGTCATCATGCCACCAAAACATCATTTGTATTCATCCCCATTCCATTAGTTGCTTTGTAGCAGATTAGGCGAGTGCAATTTGACATCAAATCCTGAACAAAGAAACAACAATAGCCCTTACTACTACTTGCAATTCTTTCATAAGTAATAATTCCGTCCATAATCCAGCCCTTGACGCTATAACATTTGCCCATTAGGCCTATACTCAAAAAAGTCATACTCATTATTCACTAGACAACGTTAAAAAAAATAAACACTTTGCATTTTGCATGTCACCCACACTCTGCTCAATCGTATAAATCTACAATTTAACATTGGTTATAGTAAACTAAGGCAGCCCCCCCCCCCCCCCCGTATACGACCGGCTTTATACATCAATGTTGTAATTTCCCGTTTGCATAAAAATACTGTGATTTCCCGAGGGCATGCAGTCGCCCAAGTTTTCATTAGATGAAGGGTTAAGAGATATAGAGGCCTAGATCCCGTTTGCACGAAAATATTGTGGCTGGGAAAAAAACATGACGTCATCAGTACTGTTTATCTTTGTTGAAAACACAGTTCGAATCATTAGTTATACAGACAATTCTGATGAAAGACGCACAAACAAACAAAAGAATTAAGATTATCGAGGAACCCACTGCGGACTTCAATAGGATAAGGATTATCAAGATTAACACTGCGGACACACAAACAAACAAACAAATATTGCGATCTTAGTTGTATAGATTTCGGTGGTTCGAAAAATGGAGAATTAAAATTGTATAAAACTAGATTAAGCTGCCATCAATGAAAGAAACTGATACCGGACGCTTTCATAATTTCACCGCACAACTCACTGACCGATGACACAAATACCGATCATTTCCACCAAACGTGACGTCACGTTTAAGTCTTTTATGAACGGACTCGATGCATGGAATGGTGGAATTTGAAGCATATTTATGATGACCTGCATAAATTACCTGTTCCCGAGTGACGTGCACAGGAGGGGGCAGGGAAGAATTGTCACTGCTCTTTTCACAAAATGCCTTTTCTTGAAAAAAAACCGCGTTTTTGTCCCTAAAAACGTTCTTTAAAAAGGGCAGAAAAAGGCCTGAAATAAGCTAAAAGGACTAAGCCGCCAGAGGCAGAAAACGATGAAGAAGACAGCAAAAATAAATAAGGACCCCAGAAAAAATTTACAGTAAAACTTCTGTGCCCTCTCTTGGGGGGGGGGGGAGTCTATACACGCTACTGTGCTCCTTCAAGACGCTCAGCAGTCATACTTGGTTGTGAGGGTCCGTTGCTAAGCAGTTTTACTGCAAACACCGACCGATAACGAGGCAACAAGTCACTCATTTCGAAGAAATAAAATACATTTATTTCTTCTCCTTGAGTGACTTGTTACCTCGTTTCAGCTTAGTGGTGACCGTTTTGTGTGATGACTGTTTCCCCAATTTATTAGTCACGTTTTCATAATAATCTTAGCAATGAACAAGTCACCAGGTCCCCCGTCTTTATTCGGTGACGGTGAATTCAGCGTAAAAAAAATCCCTCCTGTCGACGAGTACAATACTTCACTGGTGACGTCTTGCTGAAGTAATGGAAAATTCATCGAGAATTTACGAACTACTTTGATGAGAGGGAACTGCAGCGATGGGTTCTTCGATGAGTTTATGCAAGAATTTATAGGGTTTGGGAGGGGAATTTGTAACTCTAAAAAGTCCCTATTGAAACACGTTAGATTCGTCCCTATTAATTCAGTCCGAGTTTCCAGAGGGCGCCACGTGTTTCATCTGGTAATTTTTGCTCATTTTTCAGCCCAAATCTAAAGTAACAAATTGCAACTAAGCTAGGCTAAATAATAATTAAATACAAGCTATTTTTGTTTGGTTTAGTTTAATTTTTAGCTAAAAATTGAGTAGAAATTTCCACATAAAACACATAGCGCCCTCTATAAACGAAGACTGGACTAATACGAATGTATCTCAGACGTCTCAGTATGGGATCTCAGTCACAAATTCTCCTCCCCAACCCTATATATTCTTGGTTTATGTACGTACCCAGTGTTCCTGCAAGAGTCGGAAACTGGTGAAACACAAGGACGGTTTAAAGCAATAATTTGATAGTGGCATAACTGACACCTCAGAAAAAAATTAGAGATTTCGAAATGTAAAAATCGAAACTACTGTCAATTACCAGGCTACACATAGCACGTACGTTGGTGCAAGTCATTCACCTTTGCCGTGATTAATTTGTAAAGTTTACCACGTTGTTGTGAAAAACTTGATGAAGACGCAACACGGTTCTTGAAGACTAGCGTGGCTGTTTAAAATATTTACGTTTGACAGATTAGATTTCACGTTTACACAAAGGTGTTGTAGGTAGCATGTTTGGCAGTGTAGATTTCAATTAATAACCACGGTCGTTGGGGAAAATCGATAGCCCCCGACCTCTGAAATTACTGGCAACGCATAAATATTGTATTGTTGACAGCGGATACTATACAAACAAGTTGTTGAAAGCCCATAATTCGATTTAAGTGTTAGGAACCTAGTGACAGTTTAAGAAAGATCTTCAAGTTTAAAACAACGGGAATGTAGTAAACTATCAAAACTTGGAAACAGCACCTTGTCGTTACGTAATCTGTAGTGGAAATTAGGTTTTAATCCTTGCAGTTTTTATAGGTACTGATTGATCCACCAATATCGTTTGATCAGCCAATAACACCATGATATCTTTATTTTTGTATGAAATAAAATAAAGGGCGTATTCCTACAGCTTCGTGTAATAATTGGCGGAGCGAGCGAGTGAAGCGTAGTCTATAACGTACACCAAATTGCAAAATGTTGGTCCGTTGGTCCGTTGGTTGCACATTTTTAGTCTGGGTGGAGCCCAAATGAAAGATCGGATTGGAATGAAATTTGGTACAACGCTTGATACCCTAATTAGTATTGCTGAGCCAAAATTTGCGTAAATCGAATAATTATTATGGGAGAAATTAGAAATTTTCGAATTTATTTCTAACACTCACCATTGTACATTTGGAGTCGTGAATAGTTAAGAAATTCCGACGAACCATACACCATGCTGATGGTAGTCAGGTGAGCTTTAAAAAACACGACCAAATAAAATGTTGGTTGCTTCTTTCTAGCTGATAACCTTTTTTCGAAGTACCTCAATGAAATAATAACATTTGATTGTCGCATTTTAACCACTACTGGAACATCGCAACCATAAAAAACATCATTTGAAAAAAAGAATGCTTGGAGAAATTACCTTCAGCATGGCGACTAAACTGGCATTTATACTAGCCATGGGAATCCCGAATATGAAACCTAAATCATCGTATCACGGCGAAGCGATACATATAAAATGAAACTACACATCAGACGAAACAACAGCACCACATCACGAAACAACAACATGCCTGCGTCTAATAGTTTAAAGATTCCTCGTTACCACGGCAGTGAGTATACTCTCGATACCGTGGCGCATTAATGAATAGGCCTAATCTCAAACGCAACTCCTACTTACGTAATAAAAATGAAAACTAAAAATTAGGCCCAAAAGCTAAAAATTAGGCCTAAAGGCTAAAGTAGGACTAAGAGCTGACACTTTTTGACCTACAATATTGTGATCGTTACTGATAGATTATAATATGGCTTTAAAATATCTTTCGCTGTGCGTGATAGAGGTGTGTGCCATAATATTTTCGTTGGTGGCGTTGTTAACTATTAGACCAAAGGCAGTATTGTCAACCTGCTAAATCTTTCGAGTATTGTTAAAAACTATCGCTTTGATGATTGTTTGGCTTACAGTTAAATGCTTTATTATTAACATTTGTAATTAGGGAAGGCACTTTTCGCAGCAGTAATTATTGTTGTAAATAATATCAGAATTATTAGCGGCGGCAGCTCCACCACCGTAACAAACATGCCGTTTTATTTTTAGTCGGCAGCGATGACTTACATCTTTAGTGTCAGATGTGGAAAGACACTACGTGATGGAGCAAACGTGGGTCCACTACCCACTTTTGTATGAACTGTTCTGTTCAAAATTACATTTTATAGTCAGAGGTCGTAACTGTGACCATCAGACCACGAAAGACGCCAGTGTGGGGGAGGGGTCTGGTTCAACTATCATTAGTCAACACCATTTAGAACCAGTAGTCGCTACTTACTACCCCAACTTACTGTCTACTATCCTTCCAAATCATATCCTACCTGATTTAACTAACCCGTTCTAGCTTATCCTAACCAAACCTAACTACATCAATATTAGGTGCGTATTACTTAAATTAAAAAAATTTTCTTCGGATTCTAGGAATGGACTTGCGGTAAAATTACTTATAAACGAATTTTAATTTGTAAATGCATTAACGTCGACTTATTTACTGATTTCTTGACTGAGTGGGGAACTTGAGTTGTTTACCTGTCTGTGTGTTTGTTTGTCCATTTTGGTTGTTGATAGTTTGTTCTGATTTACCCCAGCATTTTGTGACGATAATCTATACATCGAAATTTCTTCTCAGTTTAGAGCTAAACGTTACAGAAATATTTGATGTTTCATAATTAAGTGCTATAACTGAAACACAAGCAGCTAAAAGAGATGTCAGGCCCCAAAACCAAGAAAAGTGAAAGAGCCAAAGTTTTAGAGAGAGAGAGAACAGTCTGTTTAACCAAATTCCAATTCTCTTTTAAAATATTGGATTACGTTTGTCGGTTTTGGGGTTCGGTGCGCAGACATACTGATGTATCGATGTAAAGACGATATATAGCGCAGTGACACGACGTAGTATTTTTGTATATAACTCTATATGCTGGAGCTTTAACGGGTTGTTAGCTGCGAGGAGCACTGCAGAGAGAAACAGAAGGGCGTCATACTGAAGCCGATGCTGTGAAGAGTGATTTCTTAGACCTAAAACGCACGATTTTTGTTGTTGGAGAAAACAACGTTATTTTAAGCCTAAAAAATCCGCTCTTCCGTTGTTTTTCACTCCATTTTTATGTAGTGCACCTTGTAGTTATGCCCTCCAAAACCCATACTGGTGCCAATCTGGTGCCAATCTGGTGCCAATATGGCGGCAAATGTCACTGCTCTATAGGGATTCGATGTTCGCATGGAGTCAGGATCGCGTTCGTATTGCTTTGACGGAACAAGCCTCGTACCTAAGCTAGGCTAGGCAAATTTTCAAATGTTAGAATAATATATCTTGTTCTATTTCCTATAAATCTCTGTTAGAACAGGCAATACAGTATCATGTTCCAGACGTGTTTTCTCCGGTATAAGTCCTCCCTACAAGATAAGGCACGGTAGCTAACAAACAGCACAATCTGAAAGCTTTAATTATTTCCGAGTGGAGTGTTTAAGTTTGGGCTCATGGGCTGTCTCCATCCGTTGGTTGGCACACAAGCCAGCCGCACTTCCAAGACTCCGTTTACAGTAACAAGGGTGGTTATCAGTAGAATGGTAGTCTACAAATATAGCCTCTTATCCCATTAAACCCCTCCTCACTCATTTTACTTCTTAGATTATGGGGAAAAGCATTAGGTTTCTAATTTGACCCAGGTTTAGCTTCAAGTCAGAGGCAGTCGTAATCTTTGAGTCAAGTTCTGCAACACGTTTAGTTTGTTCTTGGCTATCTTTAGACCCCCAATTTAGTCTGTCTCGATAAGCTGGTACAGGAGAAGACTTGGTCGGTCGAAGCAAAAGGTTTTTCTTCTTACATTTATTATCTTCTTCCAAAAATAAAGGGCAAGTAGCAAACAGTATGAAGATTAAAACTAAGTACGCGAAATAAAACAAAAAAACTGGTTTTTAAAGTAACCAGAAGCCCAATTATAAAATCAGAGGCCCAATTTCGCTACAGAACTAGAAAACTCATTTTGCCATAAAACCATAAGCCAAATGTTGTGATTAAAGAAGAACCCCAATTATGTGATAAACCACAATCTAGTAGAAGCCCACATTAAAAAGGCTTGGTTTTACATTTATATACCAGTAGCCCAATTCTGCAATAATAACCAGCTGCTTAGTTTTACAATAATTGCAGAAGCCCAATTTTGACTCAAAAAGCAGATACCGCCTTATGCAATCAAACCAGACGTTTCGGTTTTATATTAATAGCAGTAGTCAAACAAATATTGCGATAAAACCAGAAGTTTGGGTTTACATTAGTAGCATTAGCCAAACGTTGCAATAAAATCAGAAGTTTGCGTTTACATTAGTAGCAGTAGCCAAATTTTCAATAAAACCAAAAGTTTTAGTTTACATTAGTAGAAGTAGCCAAACGTTGCAATAAAATCAGAAGTTTGCGTTTACATTAGTAGCAGTAGCCAAATTTGCAATAAAGTTTGCGTTTACATTAATAGCAGTAGCCAAATTTGCAATAAAACCATAAACTTGAGCCCAATTTTACCCCAATAAATAAAGGAAACGACCAGTTTGCAATAAACCCAGACGCACAGTTTTACAATGCAAGCAGAATTCCAATTCGGCAATAAAGGCAGATAGATACCTACGTCCGTTTGTAATAAATAGGAAGACAAATTGTGCAATGAGAACAAAAGCCAATCTTATACGCTCAATATACATTGCCTAAAAGTATCCTGACTCTAAAATCCACGATAAACGTAGATAATCTTGATACTATAACCAGGTCTTTATTGCACATGCGTATTGCACCTCGTAATTTGTAATTCTGCGCATGTCCTAATGGCTGGGTCCAGCCAGGAACGTATACATCCATACATCTCAGTAGGACTTGGGAGTATCCGTGTTGTAGCTCTTGCTTTGTCTGGGAGTGAAGTTAATGCGAAGAGTAAGAGCGCTTTTACACAATGACGCACCTTTGCATTCTCGCAGCTAGAATTTAATCGCAATAGCAAATGTGTCGTTGCCATGGTAACAACGCGACCCGGATTACTTAAATCCGATATCGTTTGAGTAAATGCTTGCAGTCTTATAATCCGTTTCAATAAGATAAAGAATTCCTCCTGATGAAATAATTTTTCTTCTAAACTCACATACTGATCGTTTTTGTTTCGAGCCGGCTAAGCTAAAATCGCCGCCATGTTGGAATTTCTAGCTTCTTGCTGCGAGAATTCAAAGACGAGTCATTGCGTAAACGCGCTCTAACGCGTCCCCGACCTGCGCGAGAACTAGCATGGAGTCGAGAGGCGAAACACGTGATTTCTTCGTCAGTTGGCCTTGTCTTGAAGAAGTGAGCGATCTTCCTCGCTTTAAGTCTTTCAACACTCTTGCTCTTGGAAGGAGTCTGCTTGGAACAATCTAAAATTTTTTTTTAACCTACGTTATCAGCCACTTACCTATACGTTACCTACCTATATGCCACTTCCGGTTCAGCTGATTAACCACGTGTTGTTTTATGGGTTGGTCACTTCTGTAAGATCGCCTTGCAATTACAGGTGGCTACGAATTTTGTCACGCTCTCATCCAAAGTCATGGCGCCCAGAGTTGGTACAGGTTACAGATCACCGGGTCGTTTGGGTCACTTAGGCCACATTTTGTGGTGGGTCATCGATTCAAAGAACTAGACCCGGAAGTAACACGGCGACGAGGAGTGACCCGGTGACCAGCCCAACCGGAGTGACCCACCACTCACTCCACCATGCTTCTTTCTGCCACCACTCAGCCACCTTGACATAAAAATGGATTCGTCCTTTTCAGGTGACGTAATTTAAGGGGTATAGTCCAACTCGGCGAGACGCGTTAGTGAGCACGAATGAGGCATCGTTCGTAACCGTAAAGATGTTTGCAGTGAAATATTTTTCGGCTGCGGCTTCAGTAGTCAGTACAATTTTTTTTCAGAGTCAGAGCCATACAAGAACGCCAACAGGGAGGAATGTACCTTTAAGCTAAGCAATCTAGCGTAGTGAATTT
This sequence comes from Lithobius niger, assembly GCA_023313725.1. Classification (NCBI taxonomy): domain Eukaryota; kingdom Metazoa; phylum Arthropoda; class Chilopoda; order Lithobiomorpha; family Lithobiidae; genus Lithobius; species Lithobius niger. The sequence goes on from JAHWFP010229229.1 coordinate 10,816, forward strand.
AAGAGGTACACCGATCAATGGAGGTGGTGGAATTATAGGTAAATCTTTTTAATTTTTATTACAACGACAAAACATAAAAAAATTGCTTTTTCCTTACTTTAGCAGTCGTCGTGAAAATCTTTAGCACTGCTCTCCTCGGTTACACTATACGACTCAGACCCAGGAGTATTCACTCCTCTGCAGTCCCACACTGCGACTTATAAGCCTTCTCGTAGTGCCAATTTTTTTTCCCATAAAAAGTCTGTTAGTGATTAATAATTATTCACTGTCAACTGATTCGGACAATTTCGGGGCATACCGGATCACAGGATCAAACCGGGTCACGGGTCTGGAATATTTTGGGTCACCGGCTGAGGCCTAACTTCAAAATTGCTGCCCAGAGAAGCGGCAGTGCAGTGGGGAACCCCTTCATAAAAAAAATCAATTATTGCCGGACAAGGTGAAAGCCTTGGAGGGGCCCTTCCATTAAAAAAGATATGTTATTTTTACAGCGCAGTTTTTACCCCTTCCTCTATTCATAAAAACGCCGTTTTTGCCACATAGACGAGAGCCCAGTGGAAGAGCCTTCATAAAAAATATTGCAGTTTTTGTTACATAAAGAAAAAATAAAACAATTACGTTTTTACAACGTAAGACAACTTTTTCACGAAAATATAACTTACTTTCTGATATTTTTTAGTAACGAACAAATTTTTAATGAGGGGGGGGGTAGGGGCGACTGTGAAAAGGGCCACCAAAGTCGGTGGGCATGGAGGCCTTTACTTCAATGTAGTTACGTCACCGGATCTAAAAAAGTAACCCATACCAATCCTAATGGTGCCAAACGGCGAGAGGGAAATTTTCTAGGCAGTTCCAATGGGAAATTCGTAGGATCTTTTATCAACATGAGCATGAGGCATCACAAGACCCTTCTCTTCCCAAAAATGACAGGAGTGGTTGAGGTCAGGTTCGAAACTGGAAACTCTTGCACATGAGAGGCTACAGTTAGCCAGTTATTATCTATCGAGGCACAAGAAAATTGTTGTCCTTGTATTCTCAGTAACATCTCTGTACTAAACTTTCACCTTTTGATGTTTAAAGACATATTCGGTCTCTTTCAACAGCAAAGGTTCCTTTCCTATTCTCCCATCCACACATGCCTCCAGGCCACGAGATCAGAACATGCAGTCAGTCAGCCACATGCGCGCGCTTGAACGCCTCTCACGTTGAAGCATGCTTGTTTGTTGCCGTGGCAACGGCCAGTCCCATCTTGGGTTACCATGGCAACTCCCACCGTGTGCGTTATGCTACGCGAGCCGATTGCATCCCGGCAACCGTCGGCGGGCGGCATCGGGTGTGAGAGTAGAGGGAGTGAACAGATGGGCTGGGCAGCCCACACCCCGGGGGTCGAGAGTGGGTGGCAAGATGGCCGCCGACAAAACGCATTTTTTGGGCCATCCCAAACAAAATGTGCAATGAACCATCGATCCTGTCTGGCTGCGTTGGACAGATTGGGGAGAAATTATCAAATGAAGAAATGGTCGTGGGGAACGGGGAGGGGTTGGGCAGCGGAAGAGGAGTAAACAGTTGGTAGCCAGCAACAAAATCGATTAATAAATAATAACCAACGCGTACAAGACTGGTGAGTCACTACGATGGAAAGGTGTCCAAGATACGCTTTCACTCCACCCTAATAATGCGTGCATATTACTCAAACCCAACCAGAAACGTGGGTTGGCGGTAATGTGGTGGACGGGGTACACAAAGAAATCAACGGCTCGGTATCTCAGCACTCCGGCTACTTATTTGATGTAAGCCGGTTAAAGCATGACTGGAAAAAGGAAAAGGGAAATCCAGCAAAGCACTTGTAAGATCCAATATCAAAGTAGGGTGAGAGGCTACCCAATAGCGTAACTAATGGGATAGGCAAAGGGGCGATTCTCCCCCCTCTGTAAGATTTTGAAGGCTTATATTCGGTAAATTGCCCAAATCACATTTGCATACCTGGAAAAAAACTTGACTATCCTGAAGGCGTATTATATTTATAAAACTGATTTTATAAAAATGTTTCCAATGGCACTTTACAAGGCCAGAAAATGCCGGAGAATAGCAAAAATAGCTTTCGGGGCTCTGCCCTGGATCCCACTGGGGAAGCTCACCGTGCTCCCCAGATCCCTTAGCTGTTATTGGTTTCTACCTCCACACCATTCGGCTAAACGACTAGTGTTGCCCCCTCAGTTTCTTAGTTATGCCACTGAGGGTACCTATTTTATTAGGGCAGTTTTTTTTTTTTTTACCTATTTTGGCTTTTCTAAGCATCTTTGATGCCCTGTATGATAGGAAGTTTCTAGTTCCATCTGTGGGTTTAACCGCCATTTACACGAATTTTCATTTAGGGATTCTGAAATAAAATTATTGAGCCAGTTCACAGAGGGGCGTTGCCCTGAAATTTGGACGTATTACATAAAAAGTGAGGTAAACGTAACATTTGTTCCGTGTGTAGACATCAACCAATAACGACTTGGATAGTGGAATGATGCAACTACGCTGGGTTGAAATTGTAGACAAAATGCAGAAATACAGTTCAAAGTCAGATTCACGAGCAAACCGCATCAGACAGGTTATATTTCGAAGCAATACAGAGGTAGCTTCATAAAAAAGAAGAATGAGGAGAGAAGAACACGAACCATGTTACAATATGGTCATAATACGGCAGAAAACAGAAATCGCTTCTGCTATGTTTCATCTTCTGCCATGACCAACTTATAACTTGTGTCGTCTTTGTCCCATTTTCCTCCTTTTGAAATATGAGGAAAGATTATCGCGCAGAGGGAAACCATGGATGAATGATGAAGTACAGCATACACAGGATAACTTTTATTGCCCAATTAATTCTGAGGGCCAAGGCAACCATGAGAGGAGCCTTCGTTTCACCCTCAAAGAGATCCTCAATCAGAAGCCTACAACAATATCCTTGTACCCAAAACGATACGATTTGTCACGGACCCAACTATTTGCCAACAATGTCTCCATGAGTATTATACACACTAGAAGATGGTTAGTAAAAACATTCATGACAACAAAATATGAAGCCACACCTGCATCGGTTGAAAGTATAAGTGCTATTTTATTTTTTTACCAGTTTTCTGCGTTGCCGTCTTCAGTGTATGACTGGCTGAGCGAACGAAGCGATCGAGGCGAGGTCGATTACTCTACTGAATTTGAATTTTGTGTGTCTGATTGTTAGATAATGTGTGTGTTTTTCTGTTTGGGACACGATACATTTTGTTCTGATTTGGATGAAATTTCCTGGCGAGGTTGCTTTGGTGAATGAAATGAGGAGTTCGAAGGTGAACTCGTACCAGCGGTACTTTTGGTGATATTCAGGCTTGTGGCCTATTTGAGTGGCCGATATTAGCATCCGATTTTAAGTAGTGGTGGTGAGGGAGTCCCTTCCACAAGGCTAATGGACACGAAAACTACACGAACAACACAAACACATTTACCATAGAATGAAATTCGTTTAATGAGAGGAATTGTGAAAATAATTACAAATAATAATAACAAAAACAACCATCGTTACTGACAATTCGAACGTTTAATAATGATGCAGTCGCTTCGATCGTCATTTCTGCAAAAGAATTTGCACTTTCTGGCCGTACTACCCAGATGCGCTCGTAAAAATCCCTTTGTGATCAGTTCACAGGGCACTAGGCAGAAATCATACAAGTAGGACACAGGGCAGAAATCATATAAGTGAGGGTGGTTACAAAAATATTCCGAATTAATATTACAACACAATGGAAAATACATGTGTATGTTGTAGTATCGCACGCTCGGCGGATTAATGATCTTCAGACCTCAATGCCTACGTTACATTATGGCAATGTTTGCTGCATTGCACAAAGTACGTATTCGGGACGGTCTAACGTTGCAGAGTTCCTTTTAGTGTATAAGATCCCTCCTTACCACAATACAAAACCTTTCACATTTAAAGGGAAAAAAACAATTTGAAAGAGCAAAAACGATTTAAGTGTAATCAACGTTAAAGAGGATAAACATTACTTTTTGCTCAAAGGATTTGAAACAATCGGTCGGAAATTCGTTTGTGATTCAACCACAGCAGACGAAAAGAAATCAATCAAAATCGAATGAGACCGGACAAATCCAATAAAAACAACCAAAAGGAGGATAAAAGAAAAGGAAAAAAAAAAGGAAGGGAAAAAACACAGGAGCTTTGTTGAATCGAAACAGAAATCCAACTCGACACTTTAATCGAATGAAATCACATCGAGATAAAAATAAGCGAATTAAAAGGAATGCAAGTCCTTTGGGTGCTTTTGGGCATTACCTTAATTGCGATCAAGTCACAAAGCACA
>JAHWFP010229232.1:0-13095 GCA_023313725.1 Lithobius niger
GGGAAGTATAGGATATCGCCCGTTTTCCGAGTGCTGGGATGTAACAATCTGGAGGGCGCGCAGCTCCCGAGCCATTGTTGGATTCCAGCAAGAGGAAAGCGGGCGATATCCTTCTTCTCACCCGTTTTGAAGCTATCAGTCCGACGTACATTGTTGTGGAATACAAGTGGAATACATTGTTGCGTTTAGCCAGTAGAAAGTTTGTGTAGAATATTCGTTAAGACGCAATGCTACACGCAACGAAAAGAGCAACGTTTAATTTTGAAAGCGGTTGCAATGTTGTAATTAACACGAAATTTTGAAGGATTTTTTTTTACGTTTGAGGTGGAGTTGGTTTCAAAAATTGTTCCATTTAATTTATTATATTCCGTTGCTTTATTCATTTTTTGTTGAAACCAACGTTCGTAAAAGCAATGGTTGCAATGTTGTGAGTAACGTGAATTGTTGCCCGTTGGTATTTTTTATTTGTTTCAGTAAATTTATTACATTTGTTTGGTTTTCTTCCACTTTTCTTTTAACACAAACGGGGGCTGGGATCCACGTGGAGTGCTGGGATACAGGATCCCAGCCCTCAATCGTGGATCCCAGCACTCCTCGTCCTCGTTCATTGTTGCGATCCCATCGTGCTGTATTGTTATAAGAGGACTGAGAGCTTCAAAACGGGTGAGAAGGAAGGGAGGTTAAGAACAATAAAAGTACTAGGCATCGTGAGAGGTACACGCGACGAACGAGTTTCGTAGCATTAACGACGAAGCACGTAATCATCTTAAACTGAAAAAAAATTGCTAAAAAAATTAGCAAATAATTAAAAAAAAAAGTTCAAAATTTTTTTCTGTGGGTTTTTGTTCCTTTGGATTTCATTTAATTTAAATTAAACTTTGTTACGAAGAAAAAATTCGCAACATGATGAGGAAGGGCCAGCAAGACCACTGAACCAAGCCTCATAATTACAATAAAAAATAAAAAGTTATGTACGTTTTACATATTTTTGTTAAAAATGGTTTCTGTTTCAATAGTCTCATTTTAAAAATATTAAGGGATGGTGTTTTTACCACCTCGTCTGGCAGCCCGTTCCAAACTTTCACCACACGATTTGAGAAGAAAATTTTTTTTTTTACAATCTCTAGCAGCTGGGAGCATCGATAATTTGAGAGGGTGACCCTTGATAATGTTACACGAATTTATGGAAAAAGGTATTCATAGTTAATCTCGGACCAGTAACGAAGAATGGAGTACGTTAAGGCAAGGTCAGACTTCAGTCTGCTAATTCCAGTGTGTCTGCTCCCAACACTTCAAGTCGTTCTCTGCAATTTTAGTTGGATAAGCCCAGCAATTTCTTTGTAAACATATGCTGTACAGACTCCACACGACTATTGTCCTTGGCAAGATGGGGCAACCAAACAGGGGTTGCGTATTCCAAAATGGGTCTGACGAAAACGCAAAAAGCCCAAAACAAGGTCTTGCGATCTCCAGATGTAAAGCTCCCTTTAATAGTCGCTGCTCTCTGTCTAGCCACCTTAACTACATGCGTTGTCCATGGAAGATTACTGTCAAACCACACGCCAAGATCTTTAATTTCAGAAAGGTGACCAGGGGGCAGCCCGAGGTAGCATAATCATAATTTTCACTAGCGACACCAATATAAAAAAAAAGGCCACATTTAAATTTAGCCGGTAACAATTGCCATTCGGTAGACCAACACGTCAAAGAATCTAACTCAAGAGCTAACTGTAAATGGTCATTATCGACAATTGTACAGTGCAACTTTACATCGTCAACGAACTTCGGCATAGCATCAACTTGCGGCTGAAGGTCAGAAATATAAAGCGTAAACAACATGGGACCAAAAACCGAACCCTGAGGTACCCCTCTGGTCACGAGCTTAGATTCCGAAGCAACCCCATTGATGGATACGTGTTGAGATCTGTTGCAGAGGAAATTGCTTATCCATCGTAACACACAACCTCCAATGCCAAAATGGAGAGCTTTTGAGGAGACAGTTTCAAAAGTCTTTCGTAATCAATCTAGACACACGCTTAGTGTGTCCCGCCAAGTGAGGCAACAAACACCACATCAATTCAATAAAATTGTCGACCATTGTAAACCATTGTAGCGCGACGCCATAGCGTAACTGTCTTACATCCTGAAGCATAGTGGAGCACATTTCAGCTACTTGGGGAAAACTAATAATGTGGCACAAAAGATTAAATTGTGGTACAGCGGAGAGGAATGACCCACCTGAAAAAAATTAACTTGTGAAGGAATGTCAGCTATCGCGGCTTTCAATGCAAAATTTGCCCCTCAATAACGTTGTAAATGTGTTACTTCTAGTTTCTAGTTTCGCACTAGTCCGCTTATCCCCATCTGATTTCCATAGGGTGATTATTCACCGATACCGAGATAGCGGGAAGGCCTCTAGCTATGAAAGTTGACGAACGGCTGCAGTACGATACGAACTGCATACCTTTTCTGGTTTACAGTCTGGGGGTGTAACGGGAATGGCGTAGGAGGGCGCATAAGTATAACCATTGTACTTATTGTACATATAACCATTATTGTTATAACCATTGTTAGTATTGTCGGCATCGTCTCTCAATGGACGGAGAAACCTTGGGGATAATGACAACGTGTATACTGATTTGATTTGATTTGATTTATTCATACGAGAGCTCTACATAGGCTTAACCCCTTACGCTCTACTCTACGAGCTAACTTACTAACAAAAGTCCATGGTTTGCTTCCTTCCTCCGCCTAGCTGCAACCACACACCATACTGACGTGCGTATCTAGACACACACTATTGTGTCGTCACAAATCTAAACAACTTGCCAAAGAAATCAAGACACATGCAAGTGCCTATCCAGATAAAATATACATAAGCATGGCGACGACTAGATACATTGTGTCTTTACAGCTAAGGTAGTTTGGCTGTGTTCAAGCATGTGAGGATAAATAACAACGCGACAGAATAGGCTGAAACTTGTTTTATCGGGAGAGTTTGGTCGCCTGGCAACATAAAAGTCACTGTTAGTGAAAAAGCTTAACGTTTTCGTGTTGAAAAAACGACGTGAATGACGTTGATATTTGCCTAATTACTGGCTACTGGCTGTTGGTAACGTTTTTTTTTTTTTGCATCACGAAAATAAATTCTTCCATGTGTTGAATAAAGCTGGTTCTTAACTCATTTTAAAGGTATTGCTACGAGAACAACCCTTTTCATAAGGCCTCTTCTAATTGGTCAAGTGGTTCAGGAGTTAGGACTTCTAAAACGACCAAATTGATAGTTTTGCATTGTTTTAAACATTGTTATTGTGCAACAATGCTAAACTGAATATTAAATAAATCCGTGCGTCACTAATAAGAAATACATGAAAAAGATGACTGCTGTCCTCAAAATGTAACGAAAGCCAACAAAAAAAAAAAAAAAGAAATGGACCAGAAAACTATATTGGTGTTTCCATCTCATAGTTACTAAAAAAAAAAATGGATTTCTTTAATTTGGACCAAAAATATCTGATATCTACCCCAAAACAAAACTTATTAAAGATTCCTGCCAAGCGTTCGGCCTTGTGAAGTCGTGATATCAAACGCAAGCTCTTTCGCCAAGTTAATCCCACCGACTAAGACCTCTAACGTTAAATGAAATGATTGAAAATTGCGCAGTAACCAATTTTCATAAATTTCATTTAACCTTCGAACTATTGCTCGGTGGGATTAGCTTGGCGAAATAGCTTGGCGTTTGATATCACGATTTCATACGGCCGAAAAACTTGGCGGAAATCCTTAACAAGTTTTGTTTTGGGGAAGATTGTGTCTATGTCCAATTCACGAAAAACAAACAAAGTGTCAAAATAAAGCCAAAAACTGGCAAAGAGGCCACCAAGTTGAGAATGGTTAGGCCTCACAAAGGAGTGATATGAACTAAATAAAAAACAATAAAAAAATAAAACAAAACCAAAAACTGATAAAGAGGCGACTAAGTTGAGAATGATTTGGCCTCTCAAAGGAGTGACATGTGAAATTAAAATATTAGAAAAATTACCACTCGAGCTATTGTTGACGTGGCACTTTATTACTCATCTGCAGGATAGTTGAGTTAAGTCTAATACACAGTTAAAAAAAAAGAAGTGATATCATATCAAAAATCAAAAATGGTAAAAGGGGCTGCCAAGTTTCGAATGGTTCGGCCCTTCAAAGGAGTGATATGAACACACCAAAACATTAGCCAAGTTAATCGCACCGAATAATACTTTGGACGTTAAATGAAAACTTGAACATTGCTACCGAAGTAGCAATGTTCTAGTTTTCATTTAGAATTCGAACTATTAGGGCATGTTTACGCAACGGCTCACCTTTGCAATCTCGCAGCTAGAAGGTAGAAATCATCTGAAATTCCAACATGGCGGCTGTTTTAGCTATGTCGACTCGCAATGAAAACCCTGAATAATCCGAGTTCGGAAGCGGCTATGAAAATTTGGTCAGGAGGAATTCTTTATCTTATTGTCACGGATTAAATGACTGCCAGCATTTACTCAAACGATGTCGGATTTAGCTAATCCAGATAGCTTTGTTACCATGGTTAACGACAACTTTGCCATTGTGATTCAATTCTAGCTGCGAGAATGCACAGGCGAGTCGTTGCGTAAACCCATCCTTAGTCGGTGCGATTAACTTGGCGAATATTTTGGTGCATTTTAATGATACCAACACGCCAAAATATTCGCCAAGTTAATCGCACCGACTAATAGTTCGAATGCTAAATGAAAACTAGAACATTGCTACTTCGGTACGCACTGGGCACGATGACTGCTTTGTCACCCAGAGATTGATTGGACTTAGGCTTCACACTAAGCCGAGCAGCATGCGAAGTTGGTATACCAGATGGTTGGTCATTTGATTGGTCATTTGGTGGAGACAGGTGAACAAACGGAGCTTCACTGTTAATGAAGCAGTGGCAAGTGGAACAAAAGGTGCTCCGACACGCCCTTTTGACGAGTCCACGGAAATGACACCTTAGGCCCTTTGGTGGACGATCAGGAACGACAAGCAGAGCTGGCATCCCTCGCACATGAAAAGTATCTGGCAAATCTTCCAGCACAATACTTTCACGCAACCGCAAAGTTATTCGTCGTACTCCAGAGTAGCAGTGAGTAAGCCCTGTAGTTAAGTTCTTCTCACGTTCATGGGACTGAAGAGTGCCATAGTTAATAAGTGCCGACCCAATATCTCGTTCAGACACTTCATATGGGAGCCAGTGTACTCTCATGGAGACATTGTGTTCTTGCAAGTCAGGCACAGAAGCTTGATATCCGTTCAGTCTAAGTTTGGACCGTTCGCGACCGTTCAAAGGGTTTCGCGACCGTTGGTAAATGAACAACAATTATAATTGCAACAAATTATAACGACAATGTATGTCATTTTAATTGTGGAATGTGCCATTGTCGACGTTTTCACTTTCGCTAATGAGCGGACTTAACTTGCTTACTGAATTCTGGGTTTCTCAGTGATTGTTTTTTTTTAGATTTCAGTCAAACTTCATTGTGATTTTTCCGGGGCTACACCAAAACATCCGTGGGAATGTCCCGACTTCCGGCGAGGGAAGGATGACAAAGACGAGAAAACGAGAAAGAACGGTAGAAGGCAGGCCGTCACATTTCGGGGAGGGAAGGGGGACATTCTCTGAGGGGGTAGGCGTATGTTGGGGGGGGGGGATACACTAAAACCAAAGCCCAAACACCTAAGGTGCAGGGGAGATACAGACCCCACACTGGGAGAATCTGGCGGGGGGTGCAGTTCGGTGTGGGGGGTGTTGGGGGGGCATGGAAGCGGGTAGAGGTGTACGGGAGGGGGAGGGGGGAAATTGACACCGCCAGTTGCTTTCCTAACACGACAAAATACCGGGAGGAGTTAAGTTCGGGAAATTCAATCATCGCGCAGCATGCACGGGTCCAGCTAGTTACCACCAAATATCTGAAAAAATAGCAGTAAGACAACTATTCTTAAACAACTAAAAGTATAGAAGCGAAATAAGCAGTAAAAAAGTCAGTAATTAACGAAGACACAATGGGGTCAACATTTTTCGTAATAATTGCTGCTCCTCATTGCTCTTCGCCCTGTTGGCTCAATTCCGTTCTGCGTGTTTTAATTAACGAACACAGATAATCGACTGTACGTTTTTGGTATTAGAGTGCCTTGTTGATATCCAACATGGTAACAAAAACAGTAGCGGCCGGCGATTAAAGCCGCCTCCTCCAGGAAGACGTAGCCGCTCAAAAAATACTGCAGGACTCAAGATACGCCGCGCGCGTAATAAGTAAATGGCGAATAAGTAACACTGGTCCATTCAGTAGCAATATTTAACTGATGCGGAATGTGTACATACTACCACTTTTTAACCTAGGTTTCATTTACTAAACTGAGTGTTTATGTTGTGCGTTTAAAGTGTTTTCGTTTGCTAGGCATTGTCCTCGGCGACGCGTGTACCCGGGCGTTTACCTGTCTGAACTGCCTCTTGCTAGGCACATGACGCAGCGGCACACCTCGTGACTTGCTTTATGCCGATTTCCTATTAAGTATTAAAAGAACGTACCCTCTCCCGATTTTCGAGCATCCTGCACATATATAGCTTTTGCAACGTTTACATACGTTTGAGCGAATGTAGTAAAACCGTCTCGAACGGGCAAAAACAAAACAAAAACGTTTGCAACATTTACATACGTTCGAACTAATGTTGCAAAACTGAGTGATAAAGAAAAGCCAACATGGAAGCCACATAAACAGGAATCTACGAAGAAAAAGTCGCTGAAAAAGCCAGAAAAAAACAGCCGAAGGAAAAAAGTCACACACAAAAAAAAAAGTTGTCGAAAAAAGCCACGTAAATTAAACCCGAAGGAAAAAAAGCCACACAAAAAATAAGTTTTCTGGTGAAACGTTGTTTACCTGCGTGGTGAAATTCGACCAATGAAACCATAACCTAACAACGTCAAAAAAATAAAAATAAAACGTCAAAAAACAAAAACGTGAAAAAAAAAAACCGTCAATACAATTCGGCTTCTTTCTCGTGATTTTTTCCATCGGGTTTTTTTTCCCTGCAGCTTTCTACTATGGCTTTTTTCTTCTTTTGGTGTTTTTCCAGCCTTTTTTCCCGTGTTCTTTCCCCGTGACTTTTTTTCTGTGCCTCGTTGATTTTTTTTTCAACAAAATTACGACTTCAGGTTTTCAATCAATCGTAACTAGCACACTTGACATCACCAACAAACAGAAACTGACTTTGTGGAGAAAGTACCGCCATCTCTTGTCAGGAAATGAAACAACTGAAACATCCGTGAAAATAGTGTACTTTAGCGCCCGTAGAGGGCAGCAACGACTAGTCTTCGCTTAGTCCATGTTGCTCTAGCAAGGAGGTGAAGCGAACACGGATCAATGCTTCCAAGGTTTCTATAGCAACAGGAGGCCGCCATCTGCTGTTCTCATCTGGCCATAAATAGCCAGTTCTACACTCATATCAGGAAGACTGCTTTGATTCTTGATGGAAGAGATTTTTACGATCAGAAGTAAAGATTCTATGACCTGGTTTGTTTATTAAGTGTCACCTCCAGTGACGATACTAAGGGGGAGCGGGGGGGGGGGGGGGTCGTCCCCCTAGATTTTTGGCCGCTCTTCCTCCCCTATGGCGCTCCCCCACCCATCAGATCAAAATCAAACGTATAAACGAAGAAAATTCTGGTTACTTATTAAGAAAACTACGTTAGTTTCTTTCACAACGACAGGAAGTACTTGAGGTCACCTCAATAGGGCCCGGCTGTTACTGTGAGAGTTGCAAAATCATAATTTTTTGGCAGTTGGATATAAAAATATTCCCCCCAAAAATGGGGTAGAAAACAGGTGCGAAGGCGTTGGGTGTGAGTAAGAGAATTGCAAAAATGTTATTTTTAATTTTTTTTTTCTGGGGGGTGGGGGAAGGGACGGGAGGAGGCAACCGCAAAAGTAGTATTTTTCAGTTCGCCCCCCCCCCCCTGGCTAAAATTGCTACACTACTTCCGCCTCCCCAGTAAAGTGATTCTAGCGTCGTCCCTGGTCACCTCAATGTTTTCTTAATCGTTTATATCTCTTATATAGCGACCGCCGAGGGTAAAAACATCCGTATTTTACGTAGATCGTGAATGCAACCAGACCACAGTAGGCGCTACACGTTTTTCAAAGGTTTGGCCATTCGTTAGAAAACTAACTAGATATCCCGTCTTATATTTTCTAAGATTCCGTGGGGCCTTGGCGGTAGTTAACAATAATAGGCTTGTTGCAAACGCAACCGGAATGGCAAGAGCCTGGTGGTCACTGACTGCCGTCAGATGTTAAAACTAAAAAAACACAACAAAGTTAGACCTACCAGGGACACAATGGTCCCCGATGGCATCTCCAAACGTGAGGGACAAATGGAGGGAGGGGGAGAGGGGGGGAGCCAGGTATCATTGTTAATGTTTCATTAAAAAAATAGTGCTGGAAACACCGGTTCTCGTCAGATCCCCGAAGTTAAGCAGCATTGGGCTGGATTGATACTTGGGTGGGTGACCACCTGGGAATCTGGCTGTTGCAGACATAGGGCCTTAGGGCTTCGGGCAGATGACCAGGAGTGGTTAACGCTCGTTAAACCCTTTAAACCCTTTAAAAAAATAGTGTCGCACCAAGTTAGGCATCAAACATCACAACAAACATCACATCAATTTAATTGTCGAGGTTGTAAACCATTGTAGCGCGACGCCATTGCGTCAGTGTCTTATATCCTGAAGCATAGTTGGGCACATTTCAGGTACTTGGGGGAAAATAATAATGCGGTACAAAAGCTTAAATTGTGTTGAAATCGAGAGCAATGACCCACCTGACAAAAATTAACTCGTGTATGAATGCCAGCTAAGCTACTTTCAGTGCAAAATCTGACCCTCAATGACGTTGAAAATGTGTTACTACTAACTCTAGCTAGCTAACTAATCCGCTTATCCCCGTGTTAAATCCCATAGGGTGAATATTCATTGATTCCGAGATAACAGGCAGGCTTCCAGCTATGAAATTGGACGAATGGGTGCAGTTCAATACGAACTGAGTAACTTTTTTGGTTTGGAGCCTGGAGGCGTAACGGGGATGGCGTGGGAGGGCGCGTAAGTACGAAAATATTGTTATAACCATTGTTAGTATTGTCGGCATCGTCTCTTATTGGACGGCCAAAATTTGGACAATGAGAACTGAATGAGAAATGAGAACTGATGTGCGTGACTAGACACACACTAGTGTATCACGATAAATCTAAACAACTTTGCAAAGAAATTGTATTCACGTCCAATTCACGAAAAATAAACCAACTGTAAAAACAAAGCAAAATAAACAAAGCCAAAAACTGGTAAGAGGCCACCAAGTTGAGATTGGTTCGGCCCTTCAGAGGCGTGATAGCAACACACCAAATCTAACTAAATAAAACGAATTACAACAAAATTAAACCCAAACCAAAAACCTATTACAAACAAAAACGTCAAGAATGCCGTAAAAAAAAAAAGGGTTATATGATTGAAGTTTCATTTTAATTGTTAAAATGTACACGGATAAAAATTGGTGATTTTTAATAGAAATAAACAAATATCCAATTCAGAAAATTGGATCTGTTTAAGAGCTGTTGTGCTTTATGTAACGTATATGATTGGTAAAGCACAACAGCACTTAAACAGAAGCAATTTTCTGAATTGTACATTTGATTATTTCAATTAAGAATTATCAATTTTTATCCGTGTACATTTTAACAAGTAAATTGAAACTTCAATCATATAACTCCTTTTTTTACGGCACACTTGACGTTTTTGTTTGTAATCCGTGTACCTTTTTTACGGCTATGGTGGTTTATGCATAAAGGTTTATGCATATAAAGGTTTACGCGTGCAGTCGATTGTTGCATGCACGAAGAATGGATCTGGAGTTTGCTGAGTGGCATTGTTCCATAAATACAATGGTTAAAACAATGTAAAACAATCAAAATGATCGTTTAGGGTCCCGTAACTCCGGAATGGATCGACCAATTGAAAAAGCGGTCCCTGTAAGGTTGAAGCCCAAGGAAATTTCTGGCTCAGATCATGTTTCAGATTTTAGGTAGGTGCAGTAGTTTTTTCTGAAATCGTGTCAGCCAAGAAGAACAAGAACCAGAACAACAAGAAGTAGTAGTGAACAGTTTTCAAATTTACGTGTGGCTTCCTACGTTTACTCTTGCACGAATTTGCATAAAAGTTGGTATAAAGTTTGAAAAAGTTATCTACCTACTATCTGGCCAAGTTTGGTCGAAATATATTGAATAGAAACGGAGAAATTAATAGTTTTAGTTTTGCTGGAGAGGGGACTTCAATCATATATATACACGAAGATGACCAAGTTGAGAATGGTTCGGCCTATAGGCAAAAGGTAGTATGTAAAGTCGGATTACCGAATTACCTGATTGGAGAGGATACCCGGACTCCAAAGATCAAAAACCTCGGGGAAACCATCGTTTCCAACAACGAATTCTCGGCGCTCGAAGTGTTCTTCTTGCCCCCCGCCCCAACCTAAAAGACCTCGATCTTTGAAGAAGCGTATCTCCGGAAGTTATGAACCAATCCCACTGAACTGTTCACCATTTAATAGCCACAAACTTCAGCTTTATTCCCCCGGAAACAGAATGTAAAAATTCCCTCTGGTTCGTCGGCAATAGTCATTTGAAAAAGTGCTCAAACTGGGCCGTAGCGCTCGCACTTCCGGTCGTCGTAACTTCCAGACTCTTTACATTTGTAAATACTTTTCGCCTCGTTCTTTATAATCAAAAAGCCACCAAACACTGGCTGAGTTGTGAAATAGGAGGGGCTGCCTTCGGGTACTTAACCTCACATACTTGTAGGATACAGACAAACATTTAAGCGTAATATTTTTTATCTTGAGTGCACGCAAATACTATGAAAAATGTCCGCTGATAATTCAAATCTTAATTTAAATGCGTTCTAGCATTTCCACTAAGCTAGTATTATTATTAACATCATATTATTATAATAATCTTTTGCCCCCAGAACTCTACCAAAGCACGGCAATATTTTTTTGTGTATAGTTGTTCCTTGTCTCCAAAAACTCGACTGTGACCAACAAACAAATCCTAATGCAAAACCTCCAGCTTTCCTTCTATTAATTGCCAATATTAAACTTTGCATTATCCTTCGTCCTCTTCCTTTAATAGTTGCGATGCGTAACATCGTAGTTTAATTGCAGTACCAATAAATTAAAACAAGACCCTTTTCCCAATGTAAATCTGAGTAAAACTCAAACTGGCCTTTGTGTACATATGCCTGTTCCTTCAAACGGCTCTGCACCCAAAGCCTTTGTTAAACCGACTTCTCCTGCCCTTTCCCATTGTTCTCCTGGCCCTCAGCCAATCAGGAGGCGGCAGGTATCCTCGACGTCCGCGCTTTTCCCCCTCTCCGGCATAAAAACCCCCAGCCCAAAGCATCCACAGCACAGCTCACGAAATCTCAAGCTAGGAGGTTGATCACGCCAGTCGGAAGTGGAGATGTCACGGTCCGATTGTTGCCATGCCGGGCAGACGTAGTGGTTCGTATGAGTACTAGTTAACTTAAGAAATTTAAACTTTAGGCCCCCCATTCTAAATTTTAAGTCTTAATTTTAACTAAATCTCTAGCTTGAATGTATTTATGGTAGGCTAAGCCATCGGCATTTCAGGCCCCAGCCTTCCATAACCGTAAGAGTGGCCCTCTTTCTAAAAGCCAACTTCTTGTTTATTTTAAATTTATTTTAACTTAAACTCTTTGATGGTTTGATTATCATGTGTGGTAAAACATAACTGTGGACGGTTTGATCTAGTCAAAACATAGCTGCAACGAAAAGAAGGTTTGATTAACTCGAGGGTTGAAACAAAACTGGGCGGTTTGTTTGCTAGAAAAATAACTGTAAAACTCTTGTGAATAATTGTAACTTGCAAACGGGTTTTACTTTTATCGGGTTGCTTATTTTAAGAACCCAAGAACATTATTTTCTAAGGGAAAATATGTTATTCTTTTGTGCCGATCCTTTAATTGGAATCTTGAATTTGTGTAAACTTCACTTGAATTCAAAAGACGCTTTATTGAAAGAGCATATTGTAAGCTAGTATTCTTGACATGTAAATTTATTTATCTATGTTTGATGTTTAAAATAGAAAAATCGGGTTACGATGGATCATACTGTCGGGTGAACTAACCATAGGGATCGTGCAAGATTTCGAATCATGCTTCTCTGATCTGACTTGATGTTACACTGTTTCCTGTACACACTTCGACCAACTTCCAAGCAGTAACCCATGTGAACAAACAAACCTATCTCGCCAAGTTAGGTTAATGAGGGTAACTGGCAGTACTGGAGGCTAAACACTGCAAACAGTTTTCAAGGCATCCCTGACGTCCAACAACTCAAGAGAGCTGAAAAATATCAGACTTTTAGTGGTTTTTTTTTTTAATACCAGGTTGTTCTGAGCTTTCGTTATTCATCAAGCTATTTGTTTCCAGGAATCTTCTCTGGGGGAGGGGAACTGACAATTTTACACCCCCTTATTTTACACCCCTCCACCACGACGAAAAAAAAATACAGTCCAAACTCTTGACCAAGAACGAAAACGACAAATACAAATTTATTTGTTAAAAAGAAAATTGAATTTGGGTGAGCTTTTTAAAGTCATCTACAATTGTTCTTCAGGAGTGAGGGAAGGGAGCGATAGTTATGGCCATCTTTGTTTCGTATGCTATGTCTAAGCCTTTTTTCGAAACCATTTCCAATGGCTCTGATCATGTTTTAAATTGGGCTTAGACCCAATTACACCTCCCTCAAGTTTGCCTTTGGGCTAGGGTAAACTAGGCTTAGACATAAATCACTCAACCTAGCCTCAAATGGAGTGCGAGGTGCCAAACAGCATGCCATTTTGGAGGTGGTATTTTGTCTTCCCTCATTGCCCTGCGGTAAAACTTACCCCCTTAACCATTTGTGCTAAGGAAAACACTTAGACAAGCAGTTAGATTTAAGTTTTACTGAGTCTATTCTAGAAATTGGGCT
>JAHWFP010229273.1:0-10920 GCA_023313725.1 Lithobius niger
TTGCTACTTTTGGTAGCAATGTTCTAGTTTTCATTTAACCTTCGAACTATTAGGCGGTGCGATTAACTTGGCGAATGTTTTGGTGTGTTGATATCACTCCTTTGAAGGGCCGAACCAATCGGAACTTGGCGGCCCCTTTTACCAGTTTTGGTTTTTGATATGATTTAAACTAACTCGGAGCGAGGAACGCGTTTTCTTTCTCAAGCCAAGGCCGACTAAGGTAGAAGTTTTATTTCTTACTTCCAAGCTCCACTCCTGTTCACGAGTGTGCCGGGAACTTAACTGCGTGTTAGCACTGCTTTGGCAAGTAAGAGTTTGGCGATATTAAGTCAACTGGCTTAGAGCCAGAAATGTAAATCTGCAGCTTCTCTCCCAGACGTCCTTGCTACAACAACTGGTGTAATACAAAGCGAGAATTACAGAATGGATACTCCCACGTCCTACGGACGTCGACGCATTTATAAGCTCCTGATTAAAGTCATCTGTGAATGGAACCCAACACAGGCGCCGCAGGAAAAAAGGGGCGAGGGGGAAAGCATCGGGGGGAAAAGGGGATAAAGGCAACATTTTCAATGGAAGATGGTCCTATTCTCCCGAATCGTGCATTAACAGGTCTAAAAAAGTGTATTAAAAGACCCAGTAATGACCGATCCGTATTGAGCCTGGAACCCTGGAATCAGCACTTCAACTTTGTTTTAATGTTTTTTTCTTCATTATTTTATCTACCAAAAGGGCATGTGCTCCAAGTGTCGTAAAGTGCGGGCGCCCTTCTTTGGTTTTCAACTCGTAAATAAATGACGTACCGTGCGTGTCTTTAGGTGTCGGTTTAGACGTGAAGACTAGTCATTTAGTTCAGTTGTAAACTAATTTCCTTAAATACAGTAATTTTTTGTCAAGGGTCAGTCAAAATTTCACGTTAAAAATAATGCTTTTACGCATATTTGACTACAGTATAATAGATTTCTTCTGCAAATGACCGTAAATTCTGTAGGAACTTGTGTGTGCCAGATTACAACATAAAAAAAGTATATACAAGCGCTTGGGGCAAGGAAAATACAATAATAATATCATGTTTCAACAGTGAGATGTCAAGGTAGTTGCTGGTTATGCACTTCGCCTACACACTGACACCTGATACTATCACGAAACATTAGGGAAAAAATGAGCAAATGAAAATCAAAAACTCAAAAAGCCGAGTGACCAACCTGCTATACTGATTTACGAACTTATATCCACAAGTATATATTGGGCATATAGCATCGAAATGAAACGAAGTTTCAAAGTTTGAAATAATGTTTGTAATGAAACGGAGAACGAAGACGACAGAGCAAACATGAAAATCTCCTTTGCTCTGCTTCGCACCACACGGTGCTAAACACGTTAAGTCAAAAGAAACATTATACCTCCAGCATTAAGAACGTCGCATTAAACCGATGTAAAGAATGCAGTTCTCGTTATGCCTAAACAAGGCAGATTAAGCAAACCTGAATCGCACCACACATCAGCAACCAACCAACGTCCATGTCACTCAGAATAGCTTTTCCCACTCTTCTTCTGCAGCTTTATGCTCTTAACTTGGAATAAACGAACGCCCTTCGCGCGCCGGAAGATGAAAGCAGATAACTTCATCTTTCCATCAAAGAATATAAACTCGTGACGTTTTTAAACCAGGTGGGCTTAATTTTTTTCCCCGTCTTATTTCTTTTCTTTTTCTCCAAGGACATTGTTCAAACGCATCACGCACGTAATTCAAAATGTTCAATACAGTTTAGGAACAAAGAAGTGTCCGATATCAGATCGGCGAGCGATAAGTGGGGGCGATGGCTTCTTAACTCATGGTCCAATATCGCCGTTTACAGGCGGTCTGTCCCTTCAATTGCATGAATTTACTTCAAAATTGCCCCCCAGTCAGTCAGATCAGTTGAATGCACGCCACTTGCACTTCAGCCTGAAAAAAAAAAAAAAAAAGAAAAAATAAATCGTGAGTCGTTTTGCCCATATCGTTTTACTATAAGATTTCAGTCAAGATAGTTAAGACTATATCTTCATGGGAAAGGGTAGGGCTAAATGCCACATACAAATTTTGTAGGCTACGTGATAGGAAGAAAGTTGATAGGTCTAATCATCATCTACAGATCTATTTTGCAGCTGCAGTAACATTGCAGTTGAAAGTACCTTTTATAACCTTCCTAACAGTTGTGCCCGGCTTCGCCCGGGGTTTTGTTGCACCCGTGGTTGTTTTCCAGTTTTCGGTTGGTGTGGCGTAAACGTTGAATGCGACGTGACATTTCTTGGAATACTCCCCTTTTGCTCCCGTCCTCTACCTCCCCTTTCCCCCCTCCTCTTTACCTGTCATCCTCCCCGCCCCCCCCCCCCCCCAAAAAAAAAACGTACCTTGCAGGAGTTAATGCGTAATCATATGCTTAATGGTAACAGACGCATTGCCTCCCCCCACCCCCTGCCTCCTAATCTCTTTTGTCGCAAAATCTTGTTTACTTGCATGTTTGCTGGGGCCAATGGCCAATCTTAGTCTTGTGTGGCTGATCTTACACAGGTGGACATTATCTATGCCTTGCAATGTTATTTCTGTTTCCTGCCTCTAGAACCTTCTAGAAGCTTCCATTTCCCATAATACCCTGGCTATTTCGCGGTTGTCAGGGGTTACCAAAACGTATTTAAGCAAGGGGGCCAGCATGGTAAAACCAGAAAGCCTTCGGGGCAGCCAAAACCGGCTGGTCCTCTTCAACCCCTGCTAGGTCTTCTAGTTAGGGGGATATTTTTGGCTTTTAGGCGTCTGGTAGGCCCAATTGTGGTTCGGCTTTTCCCCCCAACCTAAACAAGCCTTTTTACCCTAACTTAACCCCAAAGTTCCCCAACCCTTTCCCCAGTCTTTTGTTCAGTCTAATTTTGCTTTAGCTCTCCCACTTCGCTATTTTTCGTCATCTTTATTGTCTAAAGAGCAGGGCTAACAGACGCACTGCCCCACACACGGACATTTTCCGTTCAGCTCCCCCCCCCCTCCCCCCATTCCTAGTTAATCATTTTAGCTCGAGCGATCCGTGCCGTGCGAAAAATAAGTGTCCATCGTGCATGACGTTATTTAAGACTTGCCGCTGAGATGAACTTGCAGAGCAAATTGTTTGTCGAGGCAACAATGTGCCAATTTCCACTTTTCAAGGCAACAGCGTATACCAGTTTCAACTTCTGGCCAAAGAACTGACACGCTCGTCTGTTTTCATTGTAGGGGTGGCTGCTGTCGTCGTTTTGCTTTGGGGGTTGCTATGAGACTTTGCCTTATAATGCGGGTAGCCTCCCGCCAGGTAGTACTAAGCGCTAAGCGCTAAAGAATCGAATTCGGCGTAGAATTTGAATAATACAATCGCAAGAATACAACTGAACGTCTTTTAACTACCATATTTTAAAATGGATTCGCAGCAGAGGCTTCAGTAACGGCTAGGGATATGCACCGAATATTCTCTAATTATTCGGTATTTAGCCTATATACGGCCAAGAATTCAAGTATTAACACTGGCTATCGCCAGTGTTAGTAAGGGTCGACCTAGGATCTCTGTGTTAAACTTTAAACTTTGAGAGCTTATAACTCCGTCAAAAATTGAAAAATTTTAAATCAAATTTGGAATCCAGCCTTGACTATAGTCAAGGCCTGTCTACAGTCCAAAGATTGTGAAATTCAGTAAAGCCAAACCCGAGATACAGAGAGGGCCCAAATAGACAACTTCTTGTTCTTGGTCTTGTTCTGGGGATGTACCTTTCGTCTGTTCTCTCTACAGGTCAAACTATTTGTCCTGTAAAGCTGGTTATTAGCTCATTTTACAGGTATTGCTCCGTAGATGTGCCCTTTCCATAAGGCCTTTTCTAATTGGTCAAGTGGTTCAGGGGTAACGGAGCTCTAAACGACCAGATTGATTGTTTTACATTGTTTTAAACATTGTTATTATGCAACAGTGCCATCTAGCAAACGCCAGCTCCAAGACATAGACTGAAGATTAATGGATTTGTTTCTATTGTTAGCATTAGCGATAGCCAGGTTAGTAAGGCCATAGCTATTTACCGAGCTTAAAGGCGGCGCAACAAAACAAACAAGAAATTAATTATAAAGGTGTCACACATACCCAACCCATCATCCACCACCACACCTATTTATTACAATTCTCAAAGTAACACGGATTAATAAACAAAAACGTATCGTTAAAAGTTAAAAGTAAGGGTCTAAAAGTCAAAACCTGTAAGGAACACGGAAAAGCTTTGACTGTAAGGGTCTAGGTGTCAATTTTGGCCAGTAAGACGCTGCTAAGCATTAGACCCTTACTACCCGGTGATCATGTTAATGACTTAGTACGGAAATTTGGAAATTAGCCAACAGCGAAAATCATACACTAGAAATAACGTAGTTCAGTATGCCACCTTTATGCACTTACGTTAAATCGGAGTGGCATGACTCGGATTCGAACCGGCCACCCAGTTCGCCCCCAGATCACTTGCATAGCACCTTAATCTCTCCGTTGCACTCCGATGAAACGTAAGTGCATAAAGGTGGCTTACTGAACTACGTTATTTCTAGTGTACGATTTTCGCTGTTGGCTAATTTCCAATTTTCCTTAATATTATCTCCAGCGATTAATGACTTAGCAACTCAGACAGAATGGGTGTACACGCTTACGCTTGTAGCAGGTTGTCTTGCTTGGAATCGCTGCCATATTATCAAACAAACAAAAAATGTCAACCTAAAGCAAGGTAGGAAACCCACACCCCCACTATCATTGGATCATCTCATCGGTCTTTATAGGACGATTTCAGACAGCTGTTCGTCAAAAACCGGGTAGTAATGCTTAGCAGCGTCTTATTGGCCAAACTTGACACCCAGACCCTTACAGTCAAAGCTTGTCCGTGTTCCTTACAGGTTTTGACTTTTAGACCCTTACTTTTAACTTTTAACGACACGTTTTTGTTTATTAATTTCGTATTCGGCCGAATATTGACTTTGGTCGAATAACGACATTCGCTATTCGGCCGAATGCTTATTTTGGCCGAATAATGACATTCGGTATTCGGCCTAATACTGATTTTGGACGAATACCAACTATATTCGGTATTTAGCCGAATACTTATTTCACAGAACAGTGTTACATTCGGTATTCGACCTAATACTGATTTTGGCCGAATAACAACGGTATTCGGTATTTGGCCGAATACTTATTTCGCAGAACAGTGTGACTTTCGGTATTCGACCTAATACTGATTTTGGCCGAATACCAACGATATTCGGTATTTGGCCGAATACTTATTTCGCAGGACAGTGTGACATTCGGTATTCGACCTAATACTGATTTTGGCCGAATAACAACGATATTCTGTATTTGGCCGAATACTTATTTCGCAGAACAGTGTCATATTCGGTATTCGGCCGAATACTGATTTTGGCCCGAATAACGATATTCGGTATACGGTGGTAAGATTTGCTGGTATTCGGCCGAATAATAATTAACGGTAAAAACTGTGCAGTATTCCACAGAGTGCATGGAATCAAGCAGTCGGCCACGTGCATGCATGCCCGGTGTTTTGCAGTGCTTTTCTGTTAACTTTGACTGCTTGTGAATTCTTGTGGCAACATTCTTCTCGCAATGCCATTTTGTGTTTTACTTTGGGTTCTCTACAATTTCTGTTTCACAGTACCATTCTACGACGCGTGCTTCAGAAGTCAGCAACGTTATGACCTTGATGGGACATGTCAAGATCAACGATTCTTACATTTATAAATGGCGCCCGAGCCAATATACATATACATACCCTTCTATCAGACCGCTCTTCGCAGTATATTCCAATCTATTCATACGGAACCATGCACTTTTGTCAAGTGCAATGATATCCAATATTTCAGATATCAGTATGAGCCGAACGTTTTATCTGATTCGAGGCGATTCTAAACCGAAATGGTAAAAAAGGGCTAATCATGATGAGCGTATCTTTCAGTGTATTAAACGTGGTAGAAACAGCTGTTGTGTATTTTTACTTGCACTTTAATTAATGGGAAAGCGGATTCGTGCTGGATAAATTATTCGTACTCTCTTGATTAGCGTACCACTGGGCGCTGGCCTGTTACCAAGATGGCGACAATGCCCGTAAAGAACTATCGAGCAGCGTCAAGTGACGTCATATTGGCTACGAGACACCATTTGGAGGTAATAGCTACAAGGTGCACTAGATTAAAATGTAACGGAAAACAACGGCACTTCTAGTCAAGACAGTGCTTTGAGAGCGGATTTCTTAGGATTAAAAGAACGTTGTTTTCTCCAACAACAAAAATCGCGCGTTATAGGCTTAAGAAATTCAGTCTAATAGCATTGGCTTCAGTAAGACGACCTTCTTTTCCCCCTCCAGTGCTCCTTGCAGCTAACCCAGGTACTGACTCCACCATACAGATATACACAATAATACTACGTTGTGTCACTGCCCTATATACAGGACTTACCAAATCCATAATACATTTCATATAGATTTAAGCCTAACCATCACAACTCATACTCCATAGCAAACACCGTCGAAAATTGAAAAGAAACTAGTACAGGTGTAAGTGGTACAGAGTATACCGTCTATCAGATTCGTCAATGATCAAGTAACAAATATATATACAACACTTAATAATACTTAAAACAGATGCATCAATATTAAAACTTGTGTGTTATTGCAGGGTTTTTACATTGGTTTCGTTCTTTTTTTCTTCTTCTTTTCGTTCACTTTCATTTTTCTTTCATCCATTTTTGATTTGTTGAAAGCAAGGCCGGATCCAGAACGAAGGCTTGTAGGGGGCGCTACCGGATGATTTTTCTGCGTTTTCTTACATTTTATTTCGTAATTTAACTGTGTTTAAAAAAAAATCGGCAATTTTCCGTGTTCATTTGCCTTGTAGGGGGGGAGGTGTAGCCCCCTCGGCCCCCCCCCCAGGCAAATGAACACTGACCCCCGCGCCCCCCCCCCAGATTTACTTTTGGCTGAAAGAATAACAATGGACGAAAGCAAAATGTAAGTAGATGAAAGCCCCCCCCCCCCAAAAAAAAAAGGAAGACGGAGGAAACCAATGTAAAGAAACAAACATGTAATAATTTGAATAGAAAGTCATTGTGACATTCTCTGATTAAAATAAGCATTCTGTAAACTGCTAGCCTGAATTTGAAAACGGCAAAAACTTTCGTGCTTCAAAAGTTGTCGATAACTACAATCCACTTGGGATATTACGGATGAAAATCACCCACATAATCTCCCAACACAATGGATTTCTTTTATTCAGGACCTTCCGATGATTGAACAACAAGCAATTTTCTACACATTTCCGTTCACATACACTTCCTACGAGGCGGTTACCGAGGTGAAAAAGGTATGTATGCTAACTGGAACACTTTCTCGAATAGCATTGTTTTGCTAATCAGTAGCACCGGAAATGCAGTTGGCAACTAGGCCTAAAAGCGTCTCGCGACACGCATCAACCTCGGATCAACTTGTTAAGTCATGTCAATAGCGTTCCCAATGATAATTTCATGGAAAGTGCTAGGTCAGTCCTTGCTGGGTGTGGCCAAGGTTATTGGGTGGATTTTTTCTTTTCCTTTTATTTTCCTTTATTCTTTCCTTCTTACCTTGCCTGTTCTTCACTTTTCTTTCTTTCTTTTTCTACCGTTTCTTTCTCCCATTTCCTTTTAGTATTTTGGCCCGCACCAATCGCGGCCATTATAGTAAAAGCCATTTTCACAACGTGGGTGGCAACGGTAGACACTTAAAGTGACATTAAAAAACACACAACATTTTTTTTATGCGTCTCTATTCATCGAGTGTGCCATTCCGACTACTTCTAAGAAATAGTTCGTCGTGAAATATCAAGAATTATATGCGAAAGCACGTCATTTTTTTTTATGTTCTCTTATCTTTTCATGGCGAATTTTGAATTGCGGCAGATAGTCGGGAGTGCTTTTATAAAGCGTTTGACGTCGACTTCAGCGGTTTTATTGGGCAATCCAAAAAAAAATAGAATGTATATTTTTTTTATGCGATTTCAATTGACGAAAGAACGCGAAAGGGGTTAAAGGGTTGAAAGAAACCAGTGAAACTCTGGCAATGTATGTTTGGTTAAAGGATCTACCTTTTTGTACAACCGGCATTATGCCTACTCCCCTTGGGAGGGCTCCAGGGGCCCCAACTCAGAAATTTCCAATGGAATGGGAGGTAGAGTAATACCTTATTAAAAGGTCTTTATTAGGCGAGTAAAGTGCCGCAACGATTGCTTCGATACGATAAGCCCATCCGAAACGGTAGCCGGTCAAACATTAGGAAATTCCTCTACATCCCTATGTCTTACTCAGGCCAAATACGTCGTAAAGGGACGTAGGTGGCAGCAAAATGCTTCGTTCAACATAGCGTTGTGTCGGGGGGGGGGGGGGACACTCAGGCCCACACTTTGGGTTTCAGACCGCAAGAGACGTTGTAGGTGTGATCCAACTAAATTGAACGAAGCATTTTGCTGCCACCTACGTCCCTTTACGACGTCTTTGGCCTGAGTAAGACATAGGGATGTAGAGGAATTTCCTAATGTTTGACCGGCTACCATTTCGGATGGGCTCATCGTATCGAAGCAATCGTTGCGGCACTTTACTCGCCCTATAATGAAAACCTTTCAATAAGGTATTACCCCCATTCCATTGGAAATTTCTGAGTTGGAGCCCCTGCCCCCCACCCCCTACCAAGGGGGGCAGGCATAATGCCGGTTCTACAAAAAAGGTAGATCCTTTAACCAAACATACATTGCCAGAGTTTCATTCGTTTTTTTCAACCCCTTAAAAAGTTATGAGGCTGGACTGGTACTTTTGGGACACCCTGTATTTTTAATAAATATTTACGGCAGTTTCTGCGTGAAGACTCTACAACCAGTTTAAGTAGATGACCTCGTGTCCGATAATCCCTATGCAGGTCGAAGAATTTTGAATAATAAAAACTGACATGGCCATGCAACAAAGAGTATAAGTCCTCGACCTTTCAGACCAAAGGTCGAACTCTATCGCTAAGCCATACTGGCACGAAGGTTAATGGAAAACTTGATTACAGTGGCGCATACATGAATTTTATTTGGAGGGGCCAAAAAAAAATTTGAAAATGTGTCCGAAAGCTAATCTAGTTTTAATAATTTCGGTAATTGTTCAATGCTTTTATGAAGCTTAATTTGAGAAATCTTCTTAATGGCAGCAAATTCCTTACTTATTTGTTCAGCTTCGATGTAAATAATTTTTCGCACGGGGGGGTGGATGAGAGGAAACACTGGTCTGGAGAAAGAATTTTGACTGTTGAGACATAAACCAGCGTTACCATACCCGAAAAAGTGTGGCCTTTTGATGTCAATAGAAAAAATCGAGGTTCTGGCAAATGCTCAGTTTTACTGAAAATCTCGGGTCTTGGAAGGGGCAAGTGCCCCCCCCCCCCCCTTAACCTCCCTCTCGGTGCGCCACTGCTTGATTCTTGCTACTACGGTTAGGTTTTTCATTTAACGTCCGTGTCAGTACGGCTTAGGGGTATAGATCCTCTATCGTTCGTCTGAAAGTTCGAGGGTTCAATTCCCGCTCAGGCAGACTAACATTTAGGGTCTGTACTTATTTATTGTACCTGTATTTATTTATTGAAGCAATATTTCTCAATAACGGTTACTGTAGGTAGGCGTAAGTAGCAAAACGACAAATTTCCCCACCGCCGAAAATGGATGTTAAGGGCGTTTGTTATTGTACCCACGATAAGAACATGATAAGAAATATTAAAAAAAAAGGTACAGCTTTATGATCAGGACTTCCGACATTTTCTAAAATCCTTCTTCCACTGTTATAAATAAAAAAAAAATTAAAAAAATTTACGAGCGTCACAAAGCTAATGTAGGCTAACGGTGAGCAGAGGCTTTAAACAGACCCAAACTCTTCTTTTTTCGCCCTTTTTATTTCAAAACAGCCCCGTCGGGCAGATCCGGCAATTTTCACTTATCCGTTATAAAAATAGGGATTTTTTAAACACTTAAATACAAAAAGAACAATCGAAAACCATTGCATAGCTACAGCATTTTACACGTTATCACCAGGAATAAGCTAAGCTCCCATTGTATAAGGAAAGGAAAGTGTGACGTCATTTCGCCCGCTTTCGCTTGACAAATGACGCTAATATTTTGACTTGCTCTCAATGCGCGCTCAGTGTTGAATATCAAAGATGGTCGAGCGGCTAGAGAAGATGGCTACCGAGTTCCGGTAGTTTTTCGAAGAATATTCCGTGTCGCACCGTGATATGACGTCACAGGACCCATTTCTGCCAAAGTAGCCCGGACAGCCAATCAGTGTACTGCAGGAAGCACGTGACTAGTGGAATTACAAACAACGGAGTTTAAAAAATAAAACCTCGGTTTATGTTGTTAGCCAACGAAAATAAAAACCATTTACTGTAGTAAAAAAGCAAACTATGATAAACGGAGATTCATTTTTTTTAATGAGTTTCCGTTTCCGTTTTATCTGAAAGACTTGACTAGTGGATTTGCACACAAATGGAGGTTGCTGGGACGTCAATTCCTCCGTCATAGCTGCCTCCTTCGTTTAATTCTTGGCCTGAGCCGGAAATAAGTTTGTGACGTGAAAAATGGCCTCTTGGTGCTTCTTGTCCTACCAAAATTATCGTTTTTCTTTGGTGAATATGGCATTATTGCATCGGCTGTATTTATGTATTAGTATTAAAAAACGCTTAAGCGTATAAAATACGGATGTAAGCCTTAAAAAACTTAAAGCCCTAAAGGAACAAATATTAGAAAAAGACATGTAAGTCATCAGCGTCGCACTAATACGTGTAAAAGAATCTCCAGCGACCCAAAAAACAAGCTGGAGCTTCTTTTACACG
>JAHWFP010229278.1:0-10427 GCA_023313725.1 Lithobius niger
CCCCCCCCCCCCTCGATAATTACGTCACTTCTGCTTTCACCCTCCTCCCTATAATATTTTTTAAAGTACAATTGATTATGTTTAAAGTTAATTTTTTAGTAGTTTTTCAAATGACTTGAGCCCACGGGTTTAAATCTGTAAATGGAATTGCATACACATTGTTTTCCTAACTACGCAAAAAAAAATTTAAAGTGATGTCAGAGCTAAAATGTGATTCATATTGAGACGGAAGTATTTTGAAACAACCCTCCATCTTTGGTCACAATTTTGACAATTTAAATATTTATAATGTTCATCAGTTAAGTCTTCTAGTTTCCATTCTTCGCCCTACTGATGACACGGTATCATTTTTCAACATTTGTCAACACTTTTTCAGGCATGATATTTCATTACTAGAGGAAGCCCGTCTACGCAGGACTGGTCTTGGATGTACCGTTTGCAACACTGGCACGGTTTGGTTGCTCATGTGTACGTCCATGTTTCACCGAATTTACTTAGTTTCTTCAATCCCAACTTTGTGCACACTGAACAACAAACGCCTTCATCGAAATAAGTTTGTTCAATCCAATGTTTGCGCACACTGGCTAAAAAAACGCCGATTTTCGTTCGCTTCGCTCACTCAATCAGCGCATCCCGTGATGCAAGTCAGTGAATGAACAGTTTTAAAAATTGGGACGTCGATGAATTTTTCAGCATCGTTGTCAAAAAAATTGAGCTGGCTAATAATGTTGTATTGCTTGCTTAAGTCCATTGTACAGACGGTTGGTGTTGAAAGCTTTAGCCTGGCGGCTTTGACATTTTTGTTTTCTGGGAGAGGCAGAAAGCAAATCGCCAATAATGCCTCATTGTTTTGTTTTCACTTGGAGAGGTCTTATTGTTGCCGGCCAATCTGCAAAATAGTAATGATAAACCTCGTGCCCCACAGTAATTGTTGGTGTGCAATTTGAAACAATTCAGCTCAGCTGTGAAAGCCTGCATTTACGACATAAGTAAGCCATTCCATCGTGTTTAGGTGCCAATTTCGAGGCCTGGTCTCGAAATTAACAACGTGGCTTCGTTTGATTCGAAACTATACACCTTTAGCTGAAACACGAATTCTCTCATTTTCCCATCAACAATCAACGGTTTAGACGAAATTGTTAGGCACCGTAGCACGAAGAATGAAAAGCGATCAAAGTGATTGTTTACTTGTACTTATTTCAACGACTTTATTATGTAGATTACTTTCCAGGACATTTCCAGGATTTCAAGAACTCGCACGGGCCTTGAATTACCTGTATAGCTGTGCTAAACCCACAAAGACGATTAGTTTTTAATTTTCCAGTGATGTCGTTTAGTCAATAGGATGCACCAATTAGCTGATGAATCGTGTACAAAAGTAAAAATGGTTAAACCATTTGAATACAGCAGTAAGGTTTCACATGGACTAAACAGTACAGCAACACTGCAGTATATGAAACCTTATAGGAAAGTTTTTGTGGATTCCTTTGCTGTTTTGGCTTCGGAGCAATTACTTAAACCTTACCTTTAAGCATCAAACGAGTTCGTTTACATTTTCTAATCCCATTAAGGAATTCAACCCAAACAACCATTGTAACTTTGGATTAAAGATGCATTATTTAGTTACTTATTAAATAACAATAGACTGCGCAATTTAATTATGCAAATTAAATTTGCATAATTAAATTGTGCAGCGTATTGTTATTCTTATAACTTTGAACACCAAACCTACATATTTTTAAATTCACGTCCACGAATGATAGCGGCACGCAAAGTTTCAGAAGGAAACAGTGCGCCTGGATGGGACGAGGCCCCGAAGCGGCGTGCTTAGTTAAACCAGATCTTGGCGGCTCAGTGGGTCTTGCATCAAAATGTTCCCAGGCACACGAAAGCCATGTTATTTTTTACATCAAATTTTAAAGAAAAGAATAGCATAGAAGGTGTTGGCTAGTAAGACAAGCTTTTTGAAGGCCCAACAGGCAGATCGTCGGAAAAATTACGCAATTACCACACTCGGGACTAACACTAAAGTCAAAATCTATTTTCGGTGAACACACACAGGGTCTGTGGTAGTCCTATCACCTTCGGAATTAAAAATGAAGCACAAAAACGTTCAACGACCACCTCATTTTGAAATTCGCGCTGCTCATTCCACAAAATGAGGGGATCATCGAACGTTTTTGTGCTTCATAATTACTTCTGAAGGAGTTAGGACTATCACAGACACTGTGTATCTAAGGCTGTGCTGGTGCCACTTTTCCCGATACCGGTTCGATACCGGTGCCAGTTTACCCGGTTCCGATCCCAGTACCGGTACTATAGGTCATGTGCCGATACTGTGCCGATACCAAGCCAGTGCCAATGTCAAACGATAACTTAATACACAATACAGAGCGTGTTGACACGTCAATAATTTAATGGTGTAACAAACGTAACACTTTTACAAAAGAATTGTTTGCTTAACAATTTGTAGCTCAACAAATTTTTTTCAGTGTTGACTGTTAACATTTTATACTTATAAGCCTGTCCTTTACTGACTTAGTTGTATGCTAAATCATTTCAAAATATTCTATTAAGAAACTTATAGGTTGCTTAATTTTTAGTAGTGTTGGGAACAATATGCCATACTAGTCTTGTATGAAAACGCCGGGGAAAAAACAAGCTGATGCCGGTACTTTTTCCGATACTTGTTAACCCGGTGCCGATCCGATACCAGTGGTACCTGCAGCCGGCCCCGGTACCAGTATTGGTATCTGAACAGCCTTAATATTCACCGAAAATTTTATGGGACTTTGTGTTCGTCCGAATGTGGTAATGGCGTAATTTCTGACAATGTCATTGAATCACCACAGTAAAAGTAGTAAACACTGGTTACCGGTGTTTTTTAGCGGCAGATGTTAAGTGGAACGAACCACCATCGTATCAGTTGTTTTGCCGCACGAGGGAGAAAACTGGAGTACCCAGAGGAAACCCTTGTGAAACTGGGGAAAAACCCGCATATAAACACTTTTCTAGACATAGGCCAAGAGATGTAAAGCCGGGACCAAGACACCTAGCGAATCTGATGCCCCAATGCACCACAAAGTCCAATACCCATGCATCCACAAAGATTATACCGAGGCTTCAAAAAGGCTTCACTTTCGAGCTGTGGTATGCTTTCCCCATCACTTAGCATGATCAGCATTAGTGAGCCACCAAAACTTGCTTAATTTGGTGTGTATTACATGGCTGTACTCAGGCCTTCATCATTGCCAGGATGCTACGACGGAGTCTAGTTTATTGCCTTCGTTTACTAAGTTATGACATAACCCAATTTAGGTACAGTTCATCAATTTTAGCATTTTCGGTTCATTTAATGAATCCTTACAACCGGCTCTAATACAAACTTTTTTTGTAGCACACACACAAAAAAAAAAAAAAAAAAGACCACTAAGGCAGAATTGATAAAGAATATTGATAAGAAAAGTAAATTTAGATTAACAGGCGTGCCAATCAGAAGCCACACCAGCAGGCACAAACCCACTGCATGTAGGGAAACTTATCACGCGGAAGAGCTCAGAACTGCACTGGTTATTTCCTTGTGAATTAATCTTGTTAATAAATTGACAAAACATTCACAGCCCACACAAACCTACCAATAAAAAAAATATAGGTTAAAAACTAAATCGTCCAGGGTTACCCGGTTGAAGATTAGTTTTACTGCCTAATGAAAATATACACTGCCTGTTATTTAGCAGTTTACATCTTTCGCTTGCTCAATCCCTAGCGATGAAAAGATGACTTTCCTGCCGGGCTCGCAGCTCCCCTTATTGCGCATGCGTCAGCACCAGCCACAGTATATAAGCACTTGGGCCAATGCATTAGTTATTTTTCTTCCTCTCTACAACCTTGGTTATGAGAGGAGGCCAGGCGGGTGAAGGTAATTTACATTTTCATTAGGCAAAAAAAAAAACAATCTTCAACTAGGTTACCCTGGCAAGATTTGGTTTTTATGCCATGAAAATTTACATTAGCCGTTATTTATTTAGCAGACCTCGTCAATAAAGTGGAGGGCCTAAGGTTGGCGAGCACCCGTGCTGCGAGCCGACGACCCCTGGATGACATCCAGTGAACCGAATTTCGGAAGCATAACGGAAATAGGACTGTAGGGCTGCAGGTATCAGGGAAGCAGCTAGTGACCATGATCGGTGAGTCACAAGGAGGATCTGCAAGGTCGGTCGTATTCTGGGTCTCGGGGAATGAGTTTAGTACATTAAAACAAATGTCAAAAAAGCATTACCTCCGGGTCCTGACGAAGTCTAGGAGGGCCCAAGGAAAGGCGTGTGACAGTCAGGTCTAGGAGGGTCTCAGACGATCAATTCGAAGGGGACTGTTGACTGGAAATCGGGGAAATGTGAAGATAGGATCAGATGGTTGGTAGGAGTTGCAGGTGGGATCGTGAGTCGATGAACTTGCCGGTGAGACTGGAGTAAATGGAGACGATTGGGGGAGTAAATGGAGACGATTGGGGAAAAAAATACAGAAAATCACAGTAGACAAAGAAGCGGCATTTTAAGTGGTATAAGGATGAGTCGAAGAATTCAAACCGCAGCATGGTCATGGCAAAAAAGGAGGTCTCCCCTTTCCGTGTTCTTTCTTTTTGTGTTTTCATTGAAAAAACAACTGTGCAGTGGCATGTGAAAGACGGTCCAAGAGGAATCGAACGTGTAACAGATTTTAGGTTTTGAACATGGTGAGGGACGAATTCCTCAAAGTCAGACGAGGAGAACCCTGAAGAGGATAACTAAGGGTAACGCACGGAAGCCAAGAGCCATGCCGGTTGCTCTGAATTGACAGTGGGTGCAAGGCAGAAAAGTTGCTGAAGGGGTTAAGCCTGGAAATACTGGGACGAAAGCTGTGGCAGTATCAAACTGCCACACGCTGTAACTCGAGATTTGTGGGAGGTTTAGTGTTGCCGAAGCCGTTGTCCAAGCGGTGAGAAGGTCCACAGTGCCGGCAGAAAATTTGAAGAGACGGTCTGGGGAGCAGCTGAAACGTTCGAGGGCGACCTGCAGGAGGGGGAATCGAAGGCGGAAAAGGGGTAACGACAGTGGTTAACAGGAATGGGTGATTCAGTAGACACATCCGGAGGAACCGCCGTATCCCGGGGCAACCGTGCGGGAAGGGCTGGACTAGCCTTGCTCATTTGACTGCTGGAGGAAGTATTTCTTGGCGATCGTTGCAACGGCAGAGGAGTGCGAGTTGGTCGGCAAGATTTAGACACGACCGTTTAATAAGTGCCAGGTGGCAGGGACCAGTGATAATGGGGAAAGTAAAGAAACGGTGGTGGAAGCAACGGCACCGTTTGTAGGCGGAGTCTTGACTAGCCCTTGAAGACGACCGATTTCTGCTGCGAGGAAAGCATTTGCAGTTTTCAGGAATCGAATGGTGGTTTCTTGTTCGCGGCGTGTTGCATGTAACTTAGGCAGATCTGCAGACTCGGCACGAAGAGTCAAGAGCTCAACACGACCAGCATGGCATTTCGCGATGTCTATCGTGAACTTGCGAGCTCGATGTCTATTGTGAACTTGCGAGCTGTTGCAAGCAGAGAAGCCACGTTGAGACTGAACTGAGAAAAGGCCTCGGCGGAAAGAAGGACATTCTGTAGAAGGGCTTTTCGGATTTTGTCCAATGACGGAAAAGGAAAGCTGAAGTTAGCAGGCAAACTGGTGGAACCACTTGACTCCGCTGTTGTCAGCGGGATATTTGTGGAGGGCGGTTGCGGTACGGATGCTGAACGCGATGGTGGAGTACAGTTCGAAGTAGTAATAGACAAGGGGACCGTCGAAGGTGAAGATGGTGGACCCGAAGTAGGAGGCGGTAATCCTGTTGGTAATAAAAAACAAGGTGTGTTGGGATTCAGAGGGACCGACGACCATGCATCGGGAAGACGTGCAACACGAGACCGAGTCTTCGAGGCGGACCCAACGGTCGGGACCGTGAGATAGTAGAGGACACCAACACTGGTGGGACCGTGGAACCGACGTAGAAAGAGTCCTGTTGGCTTGGACAGAAGTAACATCGGGCAAATCTGGTCGAATCGTAGGGCGGTAGACACCTTTTGTTAAATCCTGAGGTCGACCTGGCTTAAGTTTAGGTGAAGGCGAAAAGAACGCAACTGCAGATGTAGAAGTTTTTACGGTAGACAAGGGGACCTTCTTATGCAAGGGTTTAACTGGCTTGGATGAAGAACCTTATGACGAAGGCAAAGAAGATCGGCCTGACGTAGTAGGGGTTGCTTGCAAAGTTCTGCACGGCACTGGGAATGATGAGGTATCTTTAAGTATCTTTAGTATCTTTAGGTATCTAAGTATCTTTAACCATGTTTTCTTGTGAATCTTGACGCACACACTGCACTTAACCATGAAGCAATCACACTTACGATGGTATAGGCAGCATGGATGAGGGACCAAATGCTACTTTGAGCTAGAAAATTCTAATCAACCACATTGTTCTGGGTCAGGATATGCTGGAGGAGCTGTTTGAATAGTAGAGGCAGGTAAATCCAAGTGTGGTTGAGGTGGAGAACTAACGCGGAGAGAGAAAATGTGCTTTGGATGGAGCGAAAACTGTAGGAAGAAACACGTGCAGGACGCATGGCTCTGACGTTAGCCGGAAAGAGGGGAAATTCCCGAAGGAAAGATCTTAGATGAGGGAGGGCTCGCGGGACCGAAGACCGGGAAAAATACGGCGGGCCGGAATCGGTGACTCGGTTTCAGGAAGAGGGCTTGGCAGCTGAAAGAAAAGCTTGTGAAAAACAAAACTTATCTGCCACGTGGAATAATTGTCTGTCGTGGTAGAAGGGAGGTCGTGGTATAGATGTGTCAACTTTGTTTCTTAGCATGGCATAACGTTTATGTTTTTTTTTCTTCACCTCTGCCGCACTTCCGAAAAATTATAGGAATCGCAGAGACTTCATTGAAGACGCGGGCTGGCGATCGAGCTGAAAGCGATAAGAAGTCCGGAGAACTTAATCCTGCAGCTCTGACGTAGGGGCCAAGAGTCGGGGATAACGACAGCGGACAGTCCAACGGCCCCACATTAGGTGAGGGCAGATGGCACGGGAAAGATGCTGGGACAGGATGATGAAGGAAACCCGGTCACTATGGAACTGCACAAGGGTTGCGGATAAGTGGGGCTGTGAAAACAGCAATCCAGTAGTGAGACTTGAGGGTCACAAGAGACCGTGGAAGGTAGCGGAGCAGAGGCGGACGCACATGGAAAGGCTTGGAGAGTAGATGTGGACAGCGTGATATCATCAAATCGCCACAGTAAAAATTGTAAACACCGGTTACCGGTTTTTTCCATGGCAGAAGCACCGCGGCTAGCGGTCAAAAGGGGGAACGGAAACCAGTGTCTTGAAAAATGAAAAGTTGCACCCGTAAGACTTCGCAGGACGATCGGGAGAAGGCAAATAGGAGGGGGCTGGCGGGTCCGGGGGACCGAAGCGGCTTGGAGCGATCGGGCCGTCCAAAACGACATGGTAGAGCTACGAGAGCTTTGCGGGGTCGCTGGACTTGTCCCAGCGACCGGGAATCGTATCATAAAGGAGGCAGGGTCAACGAAGCGGTATCCCGAAGGGCGAAGAGGACACTTGCCGAATTTCCAAAAAGCTAGTCCCTCGTGGGGACCGTGAAGAAGGAGCACTGCTATCTGTTACATGGGCCGAAGGGTGCAACGAATCCGTGGTGAGAAGAGACTGGAGACTAAATACAGAGGGAGAGCCAAAGAGGACAACCACATTCCTAGGAAGAAAGATGGCTCATGCATTGGCCCAAGCGCATATATACTGTGGCTGATGCTGAGGCATGCGCCATAAGGGGAGCTGCCAGCCCGGCAGGAAAGTCAACTTTTCATCGCTAGGGATTGTGCAAGCAAAGAAGGAAACTGATAAAATAACAGGTAATGTATCTTTCATGGCATAAAAATAGGCTCCAAATTTAAAATGTAGTTTTTTATAGGTTATTTTTCAGCAAATGTGCAGGTTTTCGTATACAGGGTGGTCCACAAAAATATAACGACCCAACCTTTTCAAAATCGAACTTTTCTAGTTAGCACCCCTCAGAATCAGGAGTGGACTGGAATCTTCCCGTTTAATTGGATTTGATTTCCAAAAAAACTAAGACCAACCATGACATCGACTGGGAAGGAACCCAAGTAATGTTGAAATCAAACTCTTTCAAGGAGGCACACCTCCGTGCCTTGGAAGCGATCGCAATTCAAAATTGCCAATGCAGAAGCTGTGGGACTTTTAAACATCCAAGACCCAGCATATAAACAAATAAAAATTGTAACACCTGAACTGAATGACAAGCTAAAGGCGCAGTGGAAAAGATTTCTTCCTACAGCAGCACTTGACGAGTCAAGCCCTATGAGTGAGAATGACTACAGCAGCGGCCAGGATAAAAGACATCTTAAGGCCGACTGGGAGACTAGTAGTGTGGCACAAAATTCAAATTGTGATCGTTGGTGGATAGGAACACAGTTCATGCCTGATGAAGATAGTTGTAAAAACAATCGAAAATTTGCACATTTGAAAGACCTAGAACTCTTTTGGTGGTGCGCAGTTATTGGTGAGTCACCATAGTGTCAGTCGAAGTTTCGACCAGGACATCGGTATTTAGTAATATAACAGTGAATTTTGTTGGATTTTAGAGCGATGATCTTCGATGTAAGCTATCTAAGAGTAAAGCCATTGCATTAATGCCATAAAGAAACAATATTAAAGTTTGAAACCACGTAACTTACATGCATGATGGCCTTTATATGTGGGATACAAGAAAGTAATAAGTCCTTTCAAGCAAGAGCACGATAGTTATTGTCCTTTGGACCCCGTCTTAATTTTAAAATGAGAATTCTAACTTAGTCCAACTCTCGTATATTATGTTCATTTGACTTTTTGAACCCTCCTACACACAGAAAGGAGTTGTATCCATTCTTAGGGAAGACAAATTTAATTTTTATTACCATTCCAAGCCAATCTTTACCAAAATCCAAAACCAACATACTAATCCACCTATCAACTACCTTTTTTGTTATCCAGTTTACTTCCTGCGTCAAAAACTTGAAAAATAATCTAAACTGAAAAAGGCCTGCATCCTGATTAGTGTACCGCTATGCTACCATAGGTTAATGAGTCCTACGTTAATGTGTCGGCTCTAAATGAGTCACATATGCAGTGGCGGGATTCAAACCATTATCCACTTGGGTTTGTAGTCCATTCTCCGCTCGTCTGCTACTGTTTTTTGTTATGGGTTCCCTAGAACCACTCCCAAAGCTTGCAATGCGCATTGGGCTTTAAAATTGGCCCTACTAAAGTTAAATTGGGCACACTTGATTATTCAGGGTTTAAATATTGACAAAACCATTTGCGTGGCTTTTTCAAGGCTTTTCAACTTCAAGATCAATGTAAAGCAAATTTCAACCACTTTGCACGTTAAATTATTAAGATTACTTAATAAACTGAGTGTACAGCCTGTACAGTTAAGTAAAATTAAGATGTAAAAGTTAGCTTTTATTTACTTAATTGTATCCCCTATAACCACATCTCATCAAGCATAGTTCACTTGCATAATCAACGGCACTTCCAGGCTCTGAAAAACAATTGCCGTTTTCAAACCTTGTATTTTGGTTTATTAAAAGTTATGGCCTCTAAATAAATCAAAGGCCGAGCACGAACCCAGACTATTGAACAAGTTCGCAGAAATTGGTGTAACGAGCCATCAATTTGTGACAGTATTTATCAGCCTAATTCATTTCACATTGTAGATTGACTCGCACCGACAACACGTTTTGCCTTAACACAAGGTGGGATTGAAACAAGTCTGTGGATGTACTTTTCTAGCAGCAACAATCCTGTACATGAATACTGAAGGTCTTAATTTGCTAAGTCATTAACGAAGCTTAGCTTTAACATGATCACCGTTGTCGACCACTAACGGGGCAGCGCTTTAAGAGACTGCTGAATCATTGACTGGAGCGAGAGAAGAGATTTCTTACCTGTCATGAGGCGGTTTGCCCTCAGCCACGGCTGCCGCTTCCTCAAGGGAGAAATTCTTAAAGTTGAGCTCATCGCTAGGAAGGTTTTTCTCTTCCCAACTGGGGCTTAATTTCACTGGCGCAGTCCGTAAGAGATTCTGCCGCTGTTCCATCTCCGACGGGGGAGGACCTGAAAACAAGATTGAAGTTGGTTAAAAAAAAATCACAAGACAAAGCGCACACGGATGAAGTTGCACTGCACCGAAGAAAGAATGCCTAAAAGCCTTGGTTAACACTGAACATTGCAGTTAAACACATTTGTTAACACTTAACATGGTGATCCAACTTATTTAAATTTCTTCTGTGTACATAGTTGTGGGAATCAAACCGGAGTTCTGTTTAGAAAGGAC
>JAHWFP010229282.1:0-12298 GCA_023313725.1 Lithobius niger
TTATTCTTGCTGGATCTTCCTGCTACTTCGTGATGTTTACATTAAGCACTGTACACGGCGGTTGCCGATCTTTCGATAACTCCTAGCATCACTTTAATTAAAAATTTAAAATTTCTTTTAAAAAAGGAAGTGGCTATTTACAGGTACAGTACCTGCAAACAACTGGCTATTTACAGGTACTATACCTGTAAGTAATTGACTATTTACAGGTACTGTACCGGTAAGCTACTGGCTATTCACAGGTAGTGCTCAAAAAGTGAATGCACCAACGCCAACATACTTCAGTAGCACGAAAACATCCGGCTGCATTGCTGTCTGAATCGTAGTTTGATCTTCCAGCCAAAACATTACGAATATAAGGAAATACTGCAATGAAGGTTTCATTTAGTAACTAATCATTCTCGTTACTAAAGTCCGCAGATGTGCGTTAAAGTCACGTCTTATTACGCGTAATTCCAGAGCTGTGCTTCGACAAAACGCCTTACAAATGTAAATTTTGCGGGAAGGCTTTTGAGTTAGACTCACTGGTGGCCAAGATAACCAAATCTGTAATCACAATTGATGTTAACCACGCCAAATTTGAGGAATCTGGGCCAGATTTTTACCTGAAAACGTGGACGTTAAGCTATCGTTTCGAGCATAAAACGTTGCGTGTTCATGAATGCGATACAAATATCGCATAATAACGTGGCGCCATCTGTTGTCATTTTGTGTCATTAACTTTTGCATTAAGCATTGTTCACTGGTGATTGAGAACGTATTGGATTCTCTCTGATTAATTTACGCAGGCTTAGCTAACATTTACGTTTTTGATAAATTTGCCTTGTTCATGGTTTTTGGCCATTAGATGTGCTTTAAAGCCACGTTTAACGTGTAATTTCAGAACAGTGTGCTTATACAATCTTCGACAAAACGCCTTATAAACGAGAATTTTGCGGGAAGGCGCTTGAGTTACAGACTCAACGATTATAAACCCACTCGTGGCCAAGGCGATCAAATCTCTAAACATTCTCACAAACTGATGTTAACTGGGGCATATGTGATAATGTGAGCGATATGGGCCAAATTTTTATCTGAAAACGTGAACTTTATGCAGTCGGTTTAAGCGTTGCAAAAACGGATTTATTACACATTTAAACGAATGGAAAAATTACACGACTGTACAGTGGCGCCATCTTTTATCAATTACATTGTTAACCGTTATAGATTGTTCACTGGCGCTTGAAAACTTACCATATTTTCTTAGGTTAATTTACGTAGGCTTAGCTAATGTTTACTTTCTTGATAATATTTGTTTGTTCATGGTTTGTGCATTCCTTCGCTTGCTGGAGGATTTAACGATATAAAAGACAACAGATGGCGCTGGGGTAGCATCGTGCGATTTTCGTAAAAAAAAAATTAGCAATAAAATGCTGTTTTCGTTCATATCTAGCCTAGGGTTATATGGATTTGATGAATAGCCACCATGCCTGATCAGTTAAGAAATTCACACAGTAGAAAGAAACTATTTAAATGTAATGTATGTATGCACGATTTTTCGTCTTTTGGCTAGTGCGGTATTGTCTTTTTACGAATTAATCGGATTCATTTGGGTTTCATGAATGAACTGTTGTCGGATCTGGTTTATGAGATACGCATGGAAGTGAAAAATCATGTAAATGTAATGTGTGCAGATGAGCTTGTTAGTTTTTACAAAATTTTTTGGTGGGGGTTGAGAGCAAAATAAATAAAAAAAATGAAAATGAGGTCCCGCAATTCAGCTAGGGGTCTGTCTAACTTCCCCCAAAAAAAATTCATTTCCAGCAATTTTAGTACCTCTGAAAAGTTGTGAAAACCAAGTTTCACAATGTTTTTTACTTGGCAGCAAACGTTTTGTCTACTTTTAACAAATTTCAGTCCAATTTTTTGGATCTGGAGATGGAGGTGCTCCCCCCTCCCCCCACACCCCCGGGTGCGACACTAGTTGAGTCATAGTGATTGTTTTTGACCGCTTAAAACAAACTTAACTGAAACAAGCTACTGTCAGCTTTTCGTACGAGCTTGACTGTATATTTCATGTTAAAAAAATCACATGCCACGCGCACAATGTCAGCTCTGACAAGTCGATGCTTTTGAAAGGTTTGTCGTATGGCTATGGAATTTGATGCTTCCTCGAGTAAGGCTGTACTTTAGATATTACTGGAATTTTCAGGATTTTCTTAGACGACCTTCAAATATTCAGGCAGATCGTACTTTAATGTGAAATCAAACTGCAATAATCGAAATAATTATTCTGTATGTGCCTAGCATTAGTAAATAATGAGGAAGAACACAAATTCAGTAGTTTTGTGGTAGCCAGTTGCTTGTAAACATAGTACCTGTAAATAGCCAGTTGCTTGCAGGTACTGTACCTGTAAATAGCCAATAGCTCACCGGTACAGTACCTGTAAATAGTCGATTGCTTACAGGTATAGTACCTGTAAATAGCCAGTTGTTTGCAGGTACTGTACCTGTAAATAGCCACTTCCTTTAAAAAATGTGACTGCACAGCGCCGGTAAAGCTACAGCCCATCCCCCCTAAACTGCTTTAAGGCCAGAAATCATGAAATGACCTAATTACTGTTGGAAAAAACAACGTGATCAACAATGGTCGCGTCCTGGCATCAAGAAACAATACAAAAGTATTGTGTATTGTGTGTATATGAGGACAGTACAATGTCGACGCACAATGAAGTTCACGGCGTTAGATAGGCTTTTAGCTGAGACTGTGTTATGCCTAGAAGAACCCACAAAGCATGAGTGCAGTAGCATCAAGGAATCGACTGCCTGAAGTTCTGGTACACAGCAAGAAAGCCATGTTAAGTTATAACGCCGATCTTCCCCTTTACGCGAACGTATCTGTTCGCAACCCACCATTATGTTATATTTATGATAAGGGTAACTTCACCCCTACATCATATGGTTATGGGCCCAGGTGCCGGCAACCAACTCGTGTACAGGCTGCATAACACAAGCTGGGTTCATAACAATTTTCAAAGGACAATACGGGGCATATTTACCCTAATAAATACGTCCAGTGATCTAGGGTTACTTGGCAAAGTCTCGACATCCGTCTGAAGCTGACAGTCACTACACTATACATTGGCCTAACGGTTGGTGGCATCATTAGGTGATGGGTCTTAGGCCCTTGTCAACCTTAGTTTTACGCCCTAGTTTCCTTAACTTGAAGCCTATCCAACTGCTACCACTACACATGTCTTAATTCATATTACATCTTGTAAACGAGAGACAACAACACACACAGCACGTGCCACAACAATGCTGTGCTTCACTGTATTTGGTCTTCACAGTCTGGGCACGAACCGCCAAACGGTTGGTACCAATTACAGCCGCTATCCTTCCACCCCTCACCGGGGGATAAACTAGGTTATTTCATGATTTCTGACCATAAAACATTTTAGATTTTAATGCTAATCCAGGAGGCAACAACATCCAACTGCCAAATTTAAACGACACACATGTGGCATTGATGTAGTAGTTGCTTTCTGAGCAAGACTGATGAAGACAGTCGACCGTGAAACACATCTTCGGTAAAAAGAAGGACTATCAAAGTTCTCTGGATATTGAACAATATCTTTGACTTTGAAAATGTGTGTTGTGAGTGAATGAATTTACGATGATTTACAAATTTTGTTCATTAGATCGGCTCTCCTCTGAATTCCAACATAATTCGCACGCTGACAAGTTCAAAGAAGGACGAAACAGTCTATGTCTACAGATTTCTTTGGGTGAGAGCAGCTTGATTTTACAAATTTATTACGAAATTATTACAAAACAAACCTTGAAGTTTTGTGGAACCAGTGCTACATGGCTATTAGTCTCAGGAACTCGCATCCAGAGCTACTTGGGAGTTGCTAGACTTGATACAAATTCCTGAGACTGATGGCCATGTAGCCTGGGTCCCACCAAAGTTGATCCTAGCTGCCAAGTCGTAATAAATTAATTTAACCTGTACACTGTATGTTGGAATTTGGAGGAGCTGGGATGATCTAATAAACTAAATTTGTGAATAATGAGTAGTCCATTCTGTCAATGCTAGACTGATTCCAGATGAGATCATGTTAGTGAATGAGCAACTTTTCCACGTTGGATTTACGCCTAAGTACCTCCCTGGACAGTAGTTAACATTTTTAATCGAATTAATTTTAGAAGCCCACGGGCAACGGGCATTTAATAGGCGATTTATGGTAGCGTCAATTTCCAATATGGGTTCCCCAATAACGAACTGACCCAAATATAACCTAATACTTTAAATTAGTATCTTTAAACAATCACTTTCCAATGCGAATCTTGACCAAATTATTATTACACTGTTTAATTGTATACTACGAAAAGTTGGAGTAATACCAGTTTAAAATGGAGCAACACCAGGTTTAAAAATTCAAGCTATGCAATCACGGTAGGCAGCAGCAACGCGCACAAAACAAGCAGAGCCGCTTATAGAAATTTCGAAAACGGTTTTGCTTTCATCATGCGCCTTAACAATGCATTGTTACTGAATGTCTCTTGTTATTAAAGCCAACTGATTCAAACTGTCATTGGATGCCCACATCCATTTATTTTTTTTTACGTTGAAATTTGGGATGATAATACTGAAATTCATGACTACTAAGGGTTTGAAAAACTATTTCCACATCACGTATGGGTATGAGAAGCTTTTGAAATTTAGAAAAAACTAGGTCTCTTGTTTCTTACGTGTTGAAGCTATAAGCCTACAACATATTTACAAACCATGTTTACAGTGTACAGTATGGATACATTCAGATTAAAGCTGATGGGCATTTTTCGTAAACCAATTTGGTATTTTATTATCAAATACCAAGACATAATTCGGGTTAGTACGGCAAAATGCTGGAGCTTAACATAGAACAATCATGTACAGTTTATTCACACGGTAAAGTGGTGATGTCTTGTAATTTAAATGAATAATTTACGACAAAATGAAAGTGCCATTACCGGAATATATTTCCTTCTCTCCAAGTTCAATCTGCCGATGAGTCTTTACAACATCAAATGGAAGTGTCAGAACAGCAGCAATCTGCAAGAATAAATGCTTTAAAATTGTGTCTAGTACGTGCCGAAGATATGGAACTACCATTCTAGCAATGAAGTATCTGAACGGCAACTAAGATTATGGCATGATCTTTACGCAGTCGAAAAATCACCTGATATCACGCTTATTTTCACAATCCCACGAAATAACAAAATTTTAGCAAATTGTCCATAGTCAGCAGTCAATTTTACGCAGTTTCTCCAGAATTAGAGGTGTGCAAAACTGAAAGTTTTGAGTCGAGTTTCAGTTTGACTTCACTGTGTAAACTCGACTCGAAAATTTATCGAGTTTTATTGAGTTTAACACGAAAAAAAATCGTTATTTTCTTCTGAGAATTGCATCAAAACTGTATCATCCTTACTTAAATCTATTACAGACTTGACGCTTTTGAAAAGTGTATAGGCTTTAAGAAAGCTTGCTATACAGGCAAGGATTGAAAATAGCTTTAAAAAAGCCTCTATACAACAAATTTTTTTTTATACCGCTCGTTTGGTTTTCGTTAAGTCAGATGCATAAATGAAGTCTTGTCATGTAAGTGTTTTTGATACATAAAAAAACGATAAACTAGTTTAGTATATGGTAATAAGAATACACCTTGTGAAACTCCGACTCAAAACTTGAAAAACTTCCAAGCTCGACTCGAGCTCAACTCGA
Organism: Lithobius niger; assembly: GCA_023313725.1. Lineage (NCBI taxonomy): Eukaryota > Metazoa > Arthropoda > Chilopoda > Lithobiomorpha > Lithobiidae > Lithobius > Lithobius niger. The sequence continues at coordinate 5,747 of JAHWFP010229282.1, forward strand.
CATGAAAACGTTGAGCTCGCACACCCCTATTCAGAATATAGTCAACTTTGATTTCTAAAGACTTGCTTTAAGCAGGAACAAAAAAAAAAAACTAGGTTGATTTGCAGGCAAGGTTGTAAACTTAAGCATCAGGCAAAGTTTTAACTCCGGAATGGTACCAGATATACCCAAACAGTTTTCACCATTGGCTACAACGTCAAAAAATTAATAAAAAATTATTTAAAAAAATGAACTTAACTTCAGTTTGCTCATTTTCACTTCACGGAGACTGACCTAATCGTGCTAATTTTCGACGAGCCCTGCGTGAAGAAACGGCAGTCTCAGTGAAGTAGAAGTGAGCTAACTGAAGTTAAAATTCGTTTTTAGTTGAATTTGAATTTTCACAGTATGTTCCACAACAATGTATAAAAAAAAAAAAAATAAAGTGCGGGCATAACTTACAGGAGCTTCTCGACTTTTATCCCAGTCGCCTTGGTAGTTATGCTCACGACTGCACCCCCTCCCCCCTAATGGCAACCAGATGCACACGGAAATATTACACACGAGTCACATTTTGCAAATAGCCATTTCTCGTGCAAAGAAGTTTCTACATACAGTGCCGAAAATCATTTAAGTGTTTGTGAATATTTGTTCCCAACAAAGTGAACAGTGGAATGAACTTTTTAGCCCAATCATTGCCCACCCCGACCTCTAATCACATCCTCCAGGTTACTGGAAAAAATTTCAGAGCAGTAAGCTAGTACACACCTTGACCAAATAACCTGTATATTGTTATACACAGAATATTAGCAAACCATAAACCGACCATCACCTTAAGAGTTCTGTGAAATTTGTGAACTTTTTGTTTTAGTCAGGTAATGAAAAAAAATACTATTTTTTAAGATAAGAAGAGTGTATTTTACTAAGTAATTAAGAATTTAACCTTACCGTTCCTGACACAGCTCCAGATGCAAATATGAAAGGAATTGAAGGTTCAGCGAGGCCACGTTTGGCTCGCAAAATTTCGTATGAAGTCCAGTAAATCGCTGCATAACAAAATAAAAAAAACAGAATTTTAAAGATAAAATCAACTTTTACTATCCTAAAATACTTGGTTTAGTTATAGGCTAAATATCGTTTCTTTATGCGTTTACATTTACTTTCGTAATGCGACGAAAAGTGCGTTTACGGTCACCAGCAACACAGGGTTAGTCCGAGGGTGCCCATCTTTCGGTGTCGTCCATCTAGCATCGTACCCCGGGCACATCTCGATTTTGTACGACTTGGTTTCATTTTTGCTAACTAAGAAGCTTCATTAGTTCACCACCAGGTGAGCTTCATATACTTTGACAGTAGATTCCATGCGCAATTGAAGCAGGCACGCTGTGACAGGAGACAAAAAGCCTGCTATCTTCAGAGTAGTGTTCATAGTATCCAAGCGTGAAGCGTCTTTTTTCCCATGATGTTGGGCGAGTAGCTCCAGGTGCAAGGGTAGGGGGATGGGCTCCAACTTCATCAAATCCACAAACCAGGGTGCCGTCATCAAATGAGGGCTACCAGAAGGAACGAGCCTTGTAAGAGCCCGATCTTGTTAAGAACCTTTTGCAGGAGGGTGAACGGGGGAAGGTGTAGAACGGACATTCCGTTCCGTGAAATGCTGAGACTGTCGGTCGAACAAACGAGGGATCCGGAAACGGAGACACAAATTCGGCAGTTGCCGTTTGGTGCAGGTGGTGAATAGGTCTATCCAGGGAGTCCTCCACTTCTGCAAGATGGGACGGCAAACCTTGGGGAACAACTGCATTTCCATGTTGGGTACTTGGTCCATCCGTAACAGCTGGTAGACCAACACATTCGACTTAAACCGCTATGTGTCTAGGTAGCAACATCACATGAAACTTCTGGCAAAGACTGAATAGTTTGGATACCTCGTCCATCATGGTGCGGGTGTGCGTCCTGCTTCCTCTTCACACATACGCCACAGCCGTGGTGGTGTTGGGCATGACAGCATCTATCTTTTCTTCGACAAGCAGCGACCAGGTTGGATAGTACAGACAATGGCTCGTAATTCCAGAATGTTGATAAGGAGATGCTTCTGCTTCGATGACCACATGTCCGACACTGTGTGAACATCCAGATGTGCTCCACATTCCGACGTTCAGGCGTCCGTAAAAAGATGATCGGGGATGGGGAGAGGGGGTGAATCAGTACACTCATCTTCAGGTTGCGTTCCTGCAGCCACCAAAGAAGGAATTGCCATAGCAGGTTAGACAGGGAAACTTCATCTTCCCCTGAGAGCTGAGGAATCCACTCGTCCTTTAAGAACCAGTGCATGGGTCTGGTCCCCCAGGCACCCAGGGAAACAAGTATTGCGCAGGAATCCGTCTGTCTTGTGATCGCTCTTAAGTTCCTGGTTATGTTGAAGCCATGTGTCGGAGACCATCCAAACCAGTTTCTTGAGCCGTTCTGGTAACGGGCAAACCAGAAAGTTGTTCAAATCGAATTCGGCTCCCAGAAACACAAGGATTGTGCCGGGAGAAACCTAGACTTCAGAGCGTTGACAGCCATTCACCCAAGTAAGCGTGGAGCGGACTTGACAGTGGTGAAGAAACATTCACATTCCACAGCAGACGACATCATTTACGCACCTCTCAAAATAGCGAAAACCAGTTTACAATTTTTACAAATTTTCGACAGCTTTGAAAAAATATCTCCTGCTGTCTTCTTCTGGTGACAAAGAAATAAAAATACTAGTTACATCACACTGTACAGTCCGACGCCGATTTGAACGAAGCAGCGTCTTGGGCTAGGGACCAAAAGGAACGGTGGTGCGGAGGGGCGGCGGGAGGAAGTGGATAAGAACGAAGGTATCTTCCATTCATGGGAAGACGATATACGGAAGGAGACGGAACCCTGATAAGGAAAGCACTCCAGTATGCGGAGGCTCTGAAGGGAGACTTGGTTGAGTCTGAAGGATGTCGTTGCCCAGTTGATTCTGCGGAACGGAAGGAGGGTAATAAAGAGCGTCAGTCTGTCATGTGGCGTGTTGTTGTGATAAAAAACTTGGAACACCTCCGTCGGAGGAGGCCAAATTGGGAGGCAGAATGCTCGTCCGAAGAACGGTAGATGAGAAACATGCAGGAGGAATGATGGAAGGACATGGTAAGCCCAGCGAGGGCGGAGGAGAGTCAGCCTTAACCGAAGGAACGGATTAAGTATCCATAAAACCGTTGCAAAGCAACAGAAGGCAGAATACTCTTGAAAGAGGAAGAACAGAGGGAAGCGCCCATCCGCGGGCGTAGGTGATGGCGGAGGGCACAAAGACTGCATGTGAGGAGGATCGGTCCATGGACGATAAGGCCGGCGCGTCATCCACTGGTCCGGATGGAAGCAGTGGGAGGCGGAACAACCGTCCCTGGCATAGGAGTGGAGGAACGCACCTTCCGCAGGACGATGGAAGGTGGAGGTGTGGAGGCGGAGGAACGTCGAACGGGGAAGTTAAAAGAACGACCACGCGTGGCGATCGCCCTAGGAGAAATGCCAACGGAAGGCTGCGCTGGCGCTTATATAAGCAGACCCAAGCCCGCGCATGCGTCGTACCGTACGAGCCTGGCAGGGAAGACAACTTTCAAGATTCTAGGGGATAAATAGCTCAAAATGGGGAAACTGTTAATAAAACAGGTAATGTAAATTTTCGTCGGCTATAAAAATAAGAGTGATTTGGAGTGGTTCGGTTAAACTCCATAATTAACCTTTAAAAGAGGTGCTGAACTGATATCAGCAAGTGAAAACTGATAGCTGATAAAACTTGAGAAAGTTACCGACTACTTACCAATTTATTAGGGATGTGCGATATTCGAGCAGAGCCGAGTATGGCTCGTTGCTTGCATCCATACTCTGAAAACTCGAATTCGGTGTAAATGCGATAATTTTTGACCGTTTTTGACGTTCAAATATACCAAATTCATCGTCTCGATGAGAGCTTTCAGGTGGTGTGAATTAAAAGTCACTACCTCGAACCATTTTAAAGTTATATCCCAAAAACTGGAAAGCTAGTTGTAGATGTTGACAAACACAGTCCGTTAAACAGCATCTTAGTTATTACACTAACAAGTAAAAAATACACTTGCCAAATGAGTGTGTTCATCAAATACTCGAGCTCAGCTCGATACTCGATTCTTCTATTGCAAACTCAGCTCGATTCGAATCGAATAAAAATTATTCTACTCGCACACCCCTACAATTTATCTATTTCCAACATTAAGGCAAGAGAAGAGCAACAGTAAGGCAAGAGGCTGTGGATTTATTCGATTTGACGACGCAGACTAAGGAAGGGAAAGAGTATGGAACAAATAATGGGTAAAGATTAAGGTTACTTGCGTCCATACTAAACCAAACCCAGCAGACTCGTTTCAGCAGACTTGTTTGGTGGTAACGTAATAGTGGTGGTTTGAAAAGATTGCTAGCAATGATTAGTTCAACAAGACATTCAGATATACTGGTCAATTGTTAATTGGCTTGGTGTCAGTTTGGTGAGAAAAAGAGAATATCAGTAGAAATCGTAATTAACTTCAAACCAACAGGCAAGTCCAATGCTAACCATGCAGATGGCACAAGTTAATATTCACAAGTTTTTCAAACATCACCAAATTTTCAAAAAGTTATACTTTTAAAGCTTTAGGAAGCCAGACTTACCTGAAAAAGGAACATCCCGCAAAACACTTGGAACAAATCCTCGCCAGAGAGAAAGGTACCCCGTGTGGTTTACCAATGATCTTATTGCTACGCCAACTTCTACAAAGGAAAGAATAAAGAATATGAGCTTTATGGAAATGATAAATAATGTATAGGCTAAATGGCAACTTGATCATTTTGCATGTAGCAAAATTTAACTTGCACTTAGCAACAAGACTAATTTTACAGCAAAAGCTCCAAAAGATAAAGCATTCATATGCGAAGCAAACCTAGTAGCTTAGCCTTCGGAAAAATCCATAATTTTTACGCACGATATCACGATCAGGACATTTTATCAGCGAATTTTCGACAGCTCCCTCCTATTCCTTAAGCTAGGGCCTTAGTGGGCCTCTTTACCTTGATGCTATTGGCTCCATGTTATGTATTCTGTATACTTGGTATCATTATTTATGTATTCCAGTGATGCTACGTACTGTGATGTATGGGCCACTCCCTGGAGATCAGTGGTCAGCATGGCTCTGGCCCTGCCTGCCCCTAGGGATAGCTGCTAGTAGAGATGGCTCATGGGATACCAGGCTATAGTACAGGAAGTACCCTACACCACTTGTGATGGCTGGCTGCAGCTCTAGGTATTTAAGGCCTTGCAGCCCCCTTCATACTCACTCTTGGAGCTAGTCCCCTAACCAGCTACAACTCTTCCTGAAGCGTGCCACTTTGCTAGAAACCCTGACTAGAGCAACCTTGAACGACATCTCCCAAGGACAGAATGCGTGACCCTGGAATAAACCCTGAAATCACCATCCTTTCTGGCGTTCTTCCTTGTCCTGGGAATTAGGGACGTGCGATACTCGAAAAATTTGAGCCGCGTATGAAACTTGTACTCCAACTCGGCTCGCAGCTCGCATCCATACTTGAATCCGGCGAAAATGCGATAACTTCGCCAATTTTTACATTCCAATATACCAAATCAATCTGCTCAGCAAAAGCGTTCCATTGGTGCAGATTAAAAGTCAACAACTGAAACCATTTTTAAGTTATGTCCTTAAAAATGGAAAACCATGACCCACACATTCAGCATCATCTTTGTTCTTATTATCTTAACAAATTAAAGAGAAACCTGCAAACAAAATATTTCCATCAAATAACTTGAACTCGGCTCGTTACTTGAATTCTTCTGCTGCAAACTCGGCTCGGCTCGGCTCGACTCGAATTAAAATTTGTCTACTCGCACATCCCTACTGGGAATAGTGGGGTTGCAACTCTCACGGTAAAATTAGCCATTTTGTGTGTTCAAGCTTAGGCCATGAATAGAACATGGAATTCTACAAGTTTAGTTTACTTACTTATTGTAGAATGAAATTTTTCCAAGTGGAGAACAACCAAGTCTGTTTTACCAATAGGATCCCTTTGTACCAAACGGCGCATTGTAACCTACGTCACATTTACTATAGCAAATTATACAAACACTAGCAAATCTTGTCACTTCCACTCCAGCTTCCGCTCCAACTCTCCCTACTTCCAACTCATCACTCCCTTTTTAAACCCTGTAGATTCCGGGGAGGAAGGTGGGTGGGAACGAATCTGTAACAGACTTCGTCATTCTCCACTCAAAGGCCGTTCATTCTTCATCCAAGCATTATCGACAATAGTCAATATTGGCATGGTAACCAATATACGATATCGGAAGTGGTAAAAAATGATGTAATGGAAATAGGCAGTTACAACCACAGAGGAAGAGGACATGTTTCTTTAAGGTGGTAGAGTTAGGGATAAGATTTTAGTCAAGAGCCATCACTACACCTCAATTTCTTTTTTTCTGAAAAAAGAGACATTACCGTAAATCCCCGCATATAAGCCCTGGGCTTATTTTCGAATTTA
>JAHWFP010229309.1:0-14036 GCA_023313725.1 Lithobius niger
GGCAACATGACTCCCTGACTCACATTTTGGCATAATCAATTCAACTGAATCCCTTCAAGGGTCCCATGTGAAAAGTAGCTAAGAATTTGCATTTATGTGGTTTATCGCCACAATGAACTGTGTACCATGGCTTTACGATGAATTGTAGAAGAGACCAGAGAGATGTCATATAGGGGGAGGTGGAGAATAATTTGGGTGCGTGAAGCATGAAGATGTACATGGTGGTTTTATGGTTACTGGTATGGTATGTGGCCAAAAAAGGTTGTTAAGTATGTTAAACTTTCTTATTTAACCGTGCCAATGAACTGTTAGCATACACCTAAACATTTAACCTACTTCTTTCAGAATACATGTCCATTTCCGACAGAGCATCTAATGCAAACCATCGCTTCGATAATAATAAAAAAAAAGTTTTGATAAATGAAATGACAAATTTGGGGGGGATTTGTTGATGCGTCTAGAAAACCCGTTTACCTAGTCATTCATAAACAGTGACTCGTCCATAAGTCAATTCAGAACCATAAACACATCACAATAATTAGAAGCTCCTCGCCAAAATGAACGCAGCCGTAAATATCCCGCACATGAAGACGCACTACCACACAATTCAAAGTCAAAATGTCAGCATAGACGCCAGTCCGTTTGGTGGAGAAACATTGTAACTACCAGGAGTATAAAACCTAAAATAAAGTTAAGTTTACGGAAGTTAAAGGCTCCCAAACATACTTTTTTTTTTGCAGTTACAGCCACATGTAAAAAGTCTATACAGTGATATTTACTACAAAATTATTGCCTTTTTTGCAATGATAGCAGTTTTGAGAAGTGGATAAATTTTGACCAATTGAAAATTTCTTTCAGGACGTTCAGACTGTCAATTTTGAAGAATATTACGACGGACGAATGAACATCACTGGGTTTCAACTGGTTAATTCATCGCGAAGAGAATACAACGACATTATTAAGGATTTAAACGAGGATGCCTCTACTGACACTGAAGAACGAACAAAGAATCTTAAGGTAAAGAAAAATTTTAATGAGAAACAAACTTTTCAGTCCTTTCGTGTTTTTTTTTCATTGCAATTTAATTTCATTAATTTCATTTTTTCATTTCTAATTTAATACAATCGTCAAAGAGGAATTACGTGTGATGAACATTTGTATATTATGATTACTGGCCGATACGACATTTCATAGGTTTGATGTACTTCAGCAGTTTGCTAACTGCCTACGTCATGCCTACGTCACTAGCACTAAATGATGAAAAGAAGCCTCTTGGTAGATTATATCATATCAAAAACCAAAACTGGTAAAAGGGATCGCCAAGTTCCGAATGGTTCGGCCCTTCAAAGGAGTGAAATCAACATACCAAAACATTCGCCTAGTTAATCGCACCGACTGATAGTTCTAAGGTTAAATGAAAACTAGAACAGACTGTCAAAAAAAAAGGAACTGCCATCTCCAGGCGATTGTTTTATTCGCATTGCCATATACTGAAAAAATTTGATTGTCATATGCTGAAAAAAAACACTGTCGTCAAGGTTTTATTGTTATTCGAAATCAATAATTAGAATTTTATTGGAGTGTATAAATTACTTTACCTACTCGCAGCTTTGCTATTTCATTCAAATCCACCATAACTATAAAAAAAATAGCCACTACAGAGATCTCCAGGTGATGGTTATATTCGTATTGCGATATGCTGAAAAAATTCGATTGCGGTATGCTAAAAAACACTATTGTCAAGATTTTATTCTCAATCGAAATGGATAATTAGAACTTTTTTCCTTTTATTAATTAATTTACCAACTCGCAGCTATGACTTTTCATTCACATCCACCATAACTATAAAAAAAAAAAAAGAGAAAACAGGGAACTGCCTGATTAACCAACAGTAGTGGCAATAACTCTTAACATTTTCAGAGTTTATACTGTATTTGTCTGTCGGAATCAAATCAATTCCGGTTTTATTTTACGGGGGCGGGGGGTGTAGTTAAAAATACACGCATAGAAGTTAGAGCTCCCATTCACTAATATGAGCAGAAATATGAACGCTGAAAACCAAAAGTTTTATTTAAACAAGGAGGTTTAGTACTTTAGCAACTACATTTAGTCAATGGTGGATTCAAGATTTCGTTATTTGGGGGGTTTATTTCATCATGTTTTAGTCAGGTTTTTTTAAATAAATACATTCAAAACATTTTTTAAATAAAAAAACTGCTCATGTAGATGAACTGCTCAGTCTAGTGCAAAATGTTACTAGACTGTTTTTGCTTTTAATAGAAAGAATTCTAGTAACAGGATGGGCTAACCCTGGGGATCGAACCGGGAAGCCTCCGGTCATCATAGGGGTGTTGCCCACAATAGGCCAGAATTGTCCCATAGCAGCTGAAGAGTCTGATAGTCTCTCCCGCTACCCTGGCCAGCAAACACTAGCAGAGACTTTTCCAGATTATCGGTTCTGGTCATAGACATTCTAGACACAATGACTAACTCTTAATTCGCAACGGGTTATAAAGTTACCCCTCTACCACAGAAGTCATGCAATCAGCATTGTACCACTTCTCAGTCTAAAAACAGTCCAAGACGCAGTGCGAGCTTGTAAAACCTATTACACAACAGTCAAGATTTTAAGTTTTCCGTTCAATTCCGAGTCGTCTACTTCACAGCTACAGGGGACTAATGCTTTAACAGGGGCTAGCGACAAGCGTTTGCTTGATGTATACCAGCCATAGCGAGCCAAGAGGTCCAACTTTTTACTATGGACCCCAAACACCAACTGGAGATCTGGCGCCAGATGCGTCGTATTTACAAGCTTGAAAAGGGTCCCTGGATTCTGAGCATGCAAGTATAGCCCAGTGGTTAGTATTGTCATCTCTATACCAAGAGAATGCTGGTTCGAATCTCACGACTGGCATTATTAACATATGAGAAAAAAAAATTAGCTGGAAATTACCTGTTCCGGTTCTAGAGGAAGAAGGATACTCTCAACACAGATGGTAGACATCACATCATAAAACGTAGTAGGGGCCTACCTCTAACCTAACTTTAGTAACACTTCTATATCGAAACTGTTTCTAAGCTATCCCCAACAACTACTTGGTGATACCATCCAGAAGCGGGGGGGGGTTGGCGGAGGGGGAAGCTAATGTAACCATTCACACTACCGGGATCCGCCCCTGCAGCTTATAGTAGTAAGAAATGGCATAAAGCATCGCCTGAATGTTTAAATAAGAAGCCGAGTTTTTAATATAGGACCCAAAATATTGGTCATCGTGGCTGAGCGGTGAGAGAGCTTAGTCTGGTTTCTGGAGGTTTGCGGATCTGGTCGAACCTCTAGAAAGGGGACCTTGGCAAAGTCCCCGTCAGGACTGTCGGCCAGGGTAGCGTGAGAGGCTACCATGCTCCTTCAGCGGCGATGGGATGTATTCTAGCAAATTCTGGACAATCTTTCGGCCCCTACGATGATCGGAGGTTTCCCGGATCGAATCCCCGGGCTGGCACCTCCCTTTACCGGATTTTTTCTTTTCTAAAAAAAAATCTGGTAATGTTCAAAATTGAGCCGGTTCAGCCATAAAACACTAATTGCTTCGGCTGACATAAGGCAAGTCAAAATTGAAAAAAAAAACAAAAAAAAAAAACTGAAACCAAATCAAGCGATTTGCAACAGTCGTATAACATAGGATCAAAAACTGAACACCATATCAGACGATTTAAACCAATCGTATACAACGTTTAAACCAAATCAGACGAATTGGACGATCAATCGCATAACATACGACCAAAAACTGAAAATCAAATCAGACGAATTGCACCAATCGTGTAACATAGGACCAAAAAAACCGAAAATAAAATCTGATAATTTTTGTACCAATCGCGTGTAACATAAGACCAAAAATTGTACCCCTAAACGCAAAAAGAATGACTGAGATCCATTGAGTAAATATTACCATATGAGGATTTTCACATGTTTAAAATTTTGTTTCGAATTTTCTGCTGCTCTGCTGAATCGTTGGTTAGTATAGCGACATTCACGCCCGATCCGTTCTAAATTTCAAATCAAAGTGCGGAACGGTTGTTAAAGAATGATTGGTTCTTAATGACCCTAACTCAAACCAATATTACTTCAACTTTGAGTTAGGGTGAAGACCTTAAAGTTAAAGTCAGTCTTGAACTTAAAGTTTAAGCAGTCACTGCACGTTAGTCGTCAGTTCTATGTGACGGTCATCAATTTGAGACCAGTTATCGGAGGCCACCAGAAATAAATTTTGCACAAATTCACGTTTTTTTTTAAAACACCTTTCAGACCGAAGCCGCCTTGTTGTACGATGCCATATTTCTGCTCGCTGGTGTTATTTCGAAATTGGAATTAGATGGAAGCAAAATGGACTTTGGACCATCAGACTGCGAAAATGACGTCATCCCTCGACCTGAAAACATCATAAGCGACAATTTAAAATCGGTAAGGATGATGGTGTCGTAAACTGAACGTACACTGATCGAGCTCACATTGTATTTCTAACATGCGTATCGTACATCTGTGGTAAAAATAAAGTGCGCAAACAAAGTTGGCTTCCCATACTGCATTTTCAATATTCAGTGATCCTGTTGCTGGTGTTTTAAAAAAGCGTTTTTGGGTTTAACATATTGGTCATTTGAAACAATTAATTATATACCTTACACTTTATTCTGATCCACATCCGGAGTTTCATTTTTCGTGTTTTCCGCCATTGAAGTTCCAGCTTGGCTGACTGGTGAAGGCTTTATGATGTTTTAACTCGCGGCCCCCCACAGTTCTTATTGCGCTCTGTCCAAGGTACCATGTCGAAAAATGAAGCTTTTGAGTACACTACTGTGGATGTAATACCTTCATATGCAGTCGACTTACGGTTTCTTTTGCGTGTACGTTCAGTATACTGTATACTTCTTGCACGTAACCACAAAGATGTGATGAGTATCCGTCTTGCGTAGGCACAGTCGTCACAGTATCCAATTATGTATTAAGAAAACACGCTGTTGTTAAGATTAATCTTTTAAAAGCCATAAAAGTGAGCAAATTATAGTAAACCACAACGTTTCTGACCCAAGGTCAGAAACATTTTCAAGCAAACAAACTTAAAACTAGAAAATTAAGTCGCACATAAGAAAAATGCACACAAACTAAAATCGAAAACGTTGTCAGCTGGGCTGCTACACTACAGATGAAACTGAGAATACTGGCAGTTATGCTTGTTTCTAATCTTTTTGTAATAATTGCTAATTCAGTCCTCATAATTATGTAGTAGCGGTCTAGTTGACAACTCTGGATTTCAATTTTGTGTGTTTTCTTTTTCTTTTTTTTTTTGCTTTTCAAGGAATGACTTAACTTTAGCTTATACCTTTAAGCTTATTCGTTGGCTTGAAAATGGTCCCAATCCTGGCTCCGACAGTATAGTACACTGTATGACTTTTAAAACATCAGTCAAATACTATGACTAACATAATTTTCTATTTGCCGTTTAAATTACCATAACAAACTTACAATCAGATTTTTGGCTAAAAAGTAACATAACTGAAACATAAACCTGAACTAGAAATTATAACAAAAATACTTGGACTTCTAACCAAAAGACATTCGGAAATCAAGGCCCACTGAGCAAGGCTTACTTTAAATAAATAGTTTTACGTTGTCTGAAGCAAATTAATGCTCGGGTGAAGCCTAGTGAAGCCTAGTTATGAAGCCTAGTAGTCGTGAAGAGGTTAGTAGTTAAACAGGAAAACTACAAATCTGGTCCGTGAGCTGCCAGTTGATGTGGGATTGCCGTACAGATAAAATTTGAAAACCTGGGCGACAGTATAGAGCAGCGTCAGGTGACGTCATAGTGGCTACGAGATAGGATCTGGAGAGCATAGCTACAAGGTGCACCAGATTAAAATGTAAGGCAAAACAACGGCACTTCTAGTCAAGACTAGAGCGGATTTCTTAGGCTTACAAAAACGTTGTTTTCTGCAACAACAAAAAACGCGCGTTATATAGGCTTAAGAAATCCAGTCTAATAGCATTGGCTTCAGTAAGACGATCTTCTTTTCTCCCTCCAGTGCCCCTTGCAGCTAACCCTGTTACTGGCTCCACCATATAGCGTTATATACAATAATACTACGCTATGTCACTGCTCTATAAGTGCACCCGCAAACCCGTAAAAACGCTTTATGAACTCTGCCTCCCAAGCATTTGAGACATTTTCACAAGCTACCAAAAAAATATACACTCTAAGCCTCGTACTCCTAAAGACATGCCGTAAAAAAGGGGATATATTATTGAATTTTCACTTGTTAAAATGAACACGGATAAAAATTGGTGATTTTTAATTGAAATAATAAAATGTACAATTGAGAAAATTCCATCTTTTTAAGTGATGTTGTGCGTTACTAATCATATATTCAAAACGTAAAGCACAACAGCACCTAAACATGTGGAATTTTCTCAATTGTACATTTATTATTTCAATTAAAAATCATCAATTTTTATCCGTGTTCATTTTAACAAGTGAAAATTCAATCATATATCCCCCTTTTTTACGGCACACTTGACGGTTTTGTTTGTAATGAAATAATAATTTTATCAAACTCTTTTAACAAAGAGTTTTTAACTGAACCCAAAGAAGTAACTTGAAGGCTAGGTCAATGCGTAATCATATGCTCAATCTAAAGAGTTAGAGCTAACAGACGCACTGCCCCACACTCGGACATTCTCCGTTCAGCTTTAAGCCCCCCCCCCCCCTCCCTACCAGTATATCGCTTTAGCTTGAGTGATCCATAACGCTTCAAAAATAACTGTCCTTCCTGCATGTTGCCATGTAATACTTGTCGTTGAGATGACCGCGCTGAGCCAATTGTTAGTCCAAGCAACAATATGCCAATTTTAACTTTTCATGGCAACAACGTACCAGTTTCATCTTCAAGCCAAAGAATTGAAACGCTCGCCATTTTCATTGATGGGTGGCCGATGTCGTGTTTTTCCTGTGAGACTTTGCCTTATAAAGTAGACTAGCAGTTGTACCCGGCTTCACGCGGGGTTTGTTTCACCCGTGGTTGTTTTCCAGTTTTCAGTAGGGGCTAAACGTTGAACGCGATAGACAATTTCACTTGTTGGAGTACTCCCCTTTTCCTCCCATCCTGTACGTACCGTCTTTTGCTAATCAAGTTCCAAATTTGAAAAAAAAAAAACGTTCCAAAATAGATTTGCTGTTCTTAAACAAAGTTGTTCACAATCTACAGCAAATCATGGTAATGGCTTACATCAACCAAAAAAGACGCCTAATAAAAATAACAGACATAGCATGGGAATTCTTCACGCATGATCGGGTGAGGAATCTGTTCTATTATCTCAAATATTTAAAACTAAAACTCTGCTGGAATTGACGGCTTCCGGCTGAAGCATCTTAAAAATAGCAAATTCAATTCTGCTATTTTGATCTCTAAACTTGTAAATAAAATTATTGAAACTGAAACATGGCCTGGACGATTGAAATTTCAAATGCTTAGAACTATTTTTTAAAAAGAGCTCTGGAGTGGATATGAACAACTACCGACCAATTTCCCTGCTGCCAGCAATAGACAAGATTATTGAGAAATTCTTTGCAAATAGAATCTCAAATTTTCTTGACAAAAATTCTTCTCTGTCAAAGAGACAGTTTGGCTTTAGAAGCAATAGAGGCACTAGCAATGCTTTAAAAGCAATTAATGACATTGTTTCTCAAACCCTGGACGACGGCATACTAGCTGGTGCTATTTTGATGGACCTTCAAAAAGCATTCGATACTATTGACCATGGCATCCTTTTTCATAAATGCAAAAACTGAGGACTTCGTGGTAAAATCCTCAATATTCTTAAAAGCTTCATGGGTGATGGAAAATCGCAACACAGGCACTAGCGATGCTTTAAAAGCAATTAATGACATTGTTTCTCAAGCCCTGGACGACGGCAAACTAGCTGGTGTTATTCTGATGGACCTTCAAAAAACATTTGATATTGACCATGGCATCCTTTTTCATAAATGCAAAATCTTAGGATTTCGTGGTAAAATCCTCAATATTCTTAAAAGCTTCATGGGTGATGGAAAATCGTCTAACACGAAATTCGTATTATGGAAAATCGTCTAATGTCCCTGCCTCGCTCGCGCTCCCGCACTCGCTGCGGCTATACATACAACATTAGAAACCTGAGTTGTATTATTGTCTAGTTAGACTTTTATCCATTATCCGATCGCATTCCGTTTAGATGATATTCCATTATACGATATTCCGCTTAGATGATTTTCCAAATTTCTTATTTAGGTTGATATTAGACAATTATCCCATTAAACGATTTTCCAGTTACACTTTCGTCCGACGCTCCGATCGTGGACCCTGGAGATGACTGCCATTCAGTGACGGTCCGTAGTGCGGGAGAGTGCCAGCTTTCTTAAGCAGCTAAAGGATAAATTCTTGAATATTATGGACCATCTCGGTGCCAAATGGCATGATTACAGGTTTCCCAGTTCGAATCTCTGGGCTTGTCCCGGCACTTGTGAAACAATAAATAAAGCTAAAAATCGAACGAGTTCATCTACGTTATTGTGCGCAGCGTATCTTGAGTCCTGGAAG
This sequence comes from Lithobius niger, assembly GCA_023313725.1. Taxonomy (NCBI): domain Eukaryota; kingdom Metazoa; phylum Arthropoda; class Chilopoda; order Lithobiomorpha; family Lithobiidae; genus Lithobius; species Lithobius niger. Next base: position 8,623 of record JAHWFP010229309.1, read on the forward strand.
TATTTCATGAGTATTTCGTCTTCCTGGAGGGGGCGGCTTTAATCGACGGCCGCCATTGTTTTTGTAACCATCTTGGATATCAACAAGGCACTCTGCTACCAAAAACATACAATCGACTATCTGTGTTCATTCTGGGCGAACTTAAGATAGGCCGGGGTCACTATAGGATTAATTTGCTGCATATGACAAAAATTGTCCAAGAAATTTTTTTTTGAAAAAAATCACTTTCATTGATGGCATCGGCATCGAAAATGACCAGGTCGATTTATTTTCCTAGATAACCTCTCTTCAATCGTGTTACTTCCTAGAATCCTTAATAACCTACTTTTACAGTCAGTTTTACGTTTATTTTCAGAGTACTTTGAATGGCTTAACAGGGCCAGTGAAATTCTCAGGTGATGGGTACAGAACAGATTTTTCTGTGAATATCATGAAACTGATGCATGGTAGTGGGGAATCTGGATTCCGGAAAGTAAGTGAAGCATGTGTCTCTTTAAATATTATGCGATCGTCAGTCATTCCCTCTTGAAAGGGATCACTAAAAAAAATGAGGAATTTAAAGGTATCTCTCTTGGTATCATGGTGGAAGGTAAAAGAGCTGGGGTACAATAGACCAAACGGAAATACACCGTTACTCGGTTGTAACTCGGCAGTCGATTATTATACTCCTGGGCCTTTTCGTTGTACGCACGCGCAACATGCTGAGATAAGCTTAAAACATATGCCGACTGCTAGTTACGAGCCAATGACTTCTAATGATTAGTTAGTGACCCAGCAAGAGAACTCGACTCATTCAGTCTGGTTTTCGTTTAATTTAATACCACACTTTGTAAGGCCGCTAAAAATTAGTTAAGTGGTTATGGAGAACGCATGCATGGGTTTTTTTTTTCTCAGCGCATGAACGTTTTATTCTTATGACATTATCTAAAAATAAAAAATAAATTTCGATCACGCATCAGCACTTTCATCCAACATTTCCTGGAGCCGATGACCACATAAGATCTTTTGTCCATTCACATGATCGCCTCGAAACAAATCTAAGGGTCGTTCAGAGGCATCTAACAACTAAAAAGTTGGATCTAAAGAATGACTTCTATGAACTGTGCAACTTTTGCATGTTCACCTTGACGAATCAAGAAAAAAAAAAGAAAAAAAAACACCGCCCGCTCGGATCAAATTTTTTTTGTACTACTCTCGAGAACCACTTAATTAATTTTTAGCGGCCTGATTGTTTATACCACGCGCCATGGCTGTTTGCTGTGACGTGCATATCACGCGACTGGGCTAGCCCAATCAGACGGCCAAACAGCCGTTGTTCTTGTTCGTCATTGGCTAACTCACGGTGACGTCACCGCAAACAGCCATTGCGCATGGTTTAGGCAAGTATAATAATTATTCTTTGGTGATCTGTTAACCATTTTAATTTTTACCGCATTAGTCTTTAGAATTTCGATTTCGTAGTAATAATTAGCAAATGATTCAGATTCGGTGCCTGCAGACACGCAGAGCCCTCTCTCGGCCGATTTTAGCAACGCGTTGTTGCCACGTTGCGTACCGGAGGAATCCGCTGACGCAGCCAAGCTGAACATGAATTCTTGTAGTGGAAAAATAATTTTATTAACAGGTAGAGCGTTGAGCTAGTAAAACGTAGCATTACGCTGTAAATTTTATGAAACACAAAGAATGTTTAGTCCTTTTGTTATTATTTATTTTGAATTGGGATTATGGTCCAATAAATCAGCCCTCTAGCTTTTTGTGGATAATAAGCTGAAAAGGTTTTCGCACTCAGCCTGTAACCAGACTAAAATTTATTCAGGCTAACTAATTTGAAACTATGTCCATGGCACTATGCATTCTTGATATAAATGCAAAATAATTAGCATTCGTTAGTTTAAATGTCAAGTTACAGGCTTCCTACGAAAACCGTAAACATATCAACAAAAGCTTAGGGATATTACTACTGACTATATCCCTCTTGCATGGTGGAAGGTAGAGGAGGTGGGTTGTAAGTGACCTAGTGGGTTATAACCAGTTGTTTACGATTCGTCGTCACCGTTACACCCAGGTATTTCGATTATAACCTGGGACCCTTTCGTTGTACGCATGCACAACTTGCCAAGGTAAGCTTACCACAGACGCCTGCCGCTTACCAGTTAACAACCATCGCTTTTGACTCTTACAAATATACCGGTAGGAGAACTCGACGTATTCAGCCTGGGTTTCGTATTTTAACATCACAGTTTATATTTTTTAGGCAAGTATCTTAAAATTTTTCTTTGGCGATCTGTAAGCAAAAATCATTTTAGTTTTTACTGCATTAGTCTTTCAGAATTTAGACCCCAGCGTAATTATTAGCAACCGATTCAAATTTAGACCGTGCAGACATACACAGCGCTCTCTCGGTCGATTATAACTTAGTTGGAGCGGCGTGTTAGGCCTATGCCGTAGGAAGCTGTTGATGCAACCAGAGGGTCGCATGTGTACTAGAAACATTGCTTTCCAAACCTTCGCATTCTGTCTTCCTTCCAACGCTTTGCCGACGTCAATTACGCCAACATGGCGCCAGCCAACTTCCGGTTCTCGTCTGAATGAGATCAGATGAGATTCGCCAAAGGCAATCCTACAATATATTTCTTTCTTTATTTTATTTAAAAAAATATTTTAACTCCCCCTAAAAGAGCATGACAGGAATTTAAGATTAAAACAACAATTTCACAAATCTCACTCAGGCGAAAAAATATGGCGGCGCCTGGTTGCATTCCGTTCTCGCCTCTGCTCTCGCCTGAATGAGATTCGTGAAATTGTTGTTTTATTCTGAAATTGCTGTCATGCTCTTTGTAGGGATTACAATAATTTTTTGTTTAATAAAATAAATAAATAAATATATTGTACGATTACCATATTGCCGTTTACCATATATCCCCTACATACACATCCCATAATTCATCATTTCTGTCGTAATTGTGCGACGAAGGTAAAGCATGTATGGAGCAGGTTGCCACAAATGTGAAAACGCTGTATATCTTAAAAATGATGCAATCATCAATTTCGAAAACTCGAACAGCTATTAGAAACTTTGTTCCAACGTTTGCCTGTGCGAGTATAAATTATGCAGAGTTGTTGGGATGCTGGCCCCGGGTTTATACCATGAAGCTGCTCACAACATGACTGACAGGACAATGGGGGAAATGGGATGGAGTTTTAGTAGGTTGATAGCCAAAGTTGGAAGAAAATTTTGATACAAAATTCCTAACGTTCAAAGATTCTTAAACCTATAATAAAAAGATGTTTCCCAAAACGTGGTTTAGATTATTGGATGTTTTATTGGGCTCGCCTGAACTGCGGGGTTAGGGGCACAAAAGGATTCTGTCGGATGAACGTTTGGCCTGTTTTGGATTTAATTTGAAATGAATTTACATTTAAATGGTGATAAATAGACATTGTATAAAGTTTTATATGACTCGGGATGCAGCTTACGCTAGCATTGCTTAAGTCTGGGTTGAAGTTAAGTTAGGGTTAGGGGTGGGAAAAAATATTCTAAATAAAAGGCCTAAATGGCATCTAAAAATGGCGATTAATGCAGGGGTGGGATCAGTGGGAGCAAAAATGGAGCGACTAGAGAAGATGGTTCATTCCTGACTACCGGTAATCAGGAAAATGCGGTAATCAGGATTGTGTTTGGAAAATGTACTAATTGGGATCGTGGTCTGACGTCATATTCACCAACTCCGGCAAAGTAGTCCGAACAGCTAATCAGTGTGCTGCAAGGAAACACGTGACTAGTGGATTTGCACAAAACGGAGTTTTAAAAAATAAAATCTCTCTGTTTACGTTGCTAGCGGACGAAAAAAATGCATTCACTTTCGTAAAAAAGCAAACTAATAAACGGAGATTAGGTTTTTTTTAATGAATTTCCGTTTATCGAGCAAGCTAACAATTTCATTTTATAGATGGGCTGGTTTTCCATTCTAATTGTGCGTTTTTGTTGCTGGTTTTCCATTCTAATTGTGCGTTTTTGTTGCTGGTTTTTCATTCTAATTGTGCGTTTTTGTTGCTGGTTTTCCATTCTAATTATGCGTTTTTGTTGCTGGTTTTCCATTCTAATTGTGCGTTTTTGCTGCTGGTTTTCCATGCTCTTTGTGACCAAGAAAGCTATAATTGCTTTCGAAAAGTAAAATTTGTTGCTTTTTATGAAATTGTGGGGCCATCTTTGTTGTCCAGGAAATAGTATATACCTTACATCTACACAAAGTAATCGAATTTCTGATTGTATACAGTTGATTGTTGTCAGTTGCGGCTCCAATTTCTTTCTAATCTTATCTGGATCTTAAGTTTAAAGTTGATTTTTCTTATATTTTTTATTTTACTGTTTTATGCCTCACTACTTGCAATTATCATTCTAGATTGCAACATGGAATGAACATACGGGATACGTAGCGGATTTCACGGAAGCGGAATTGCAAGAAGCAACAGATAGAGCATTTTCTACCATTAGACTAAAGGTCGTTTCCGTGTTGGTAAGAATGGAAACTTTTGTATGCATACAAGAAGTTTTTTTTATTAATTTTTTTGAGCCTTAGGTCAGTCGAAGCAATTTAATGCTCGTATGGCTGAACCAGCTCAATTTTGAACATTACAAGACTTTTAGGAGAGAAGAAATATCTGGTAAAGGGAGGAGCCAACCCGGGGATTTGAACCGGGAAACCTCCGATCATCGTAGGGGCCGAAAGATTGTCCAGAATTGGCCACAATAGTTTCCATAGCCTCTGAAGTAGCCACCCTGGCAGGCAGTCCTGGCGGGGACTTTGCCAAGATCCCCTTTCCTGGGATTCGACCACATCCGCAAATCTCCAGCAACCAAGTTGATCCCTCAAGTATAGCAGATAGCCAAACATTTACAAAACAAATGTACTGAATATGGCCCGCATTATGAACGACGACTTTGATCTCGTTCGGCCTTTGAATCGGAATTCGGCCTTTTAATTCTATGGGCCGAATCACGGTCGAAAAATGGTTGTGAATGTCACTAACAATTTGGGCAGCACTTCGTCATATATGTCCTAAGACACTTGCGTGGCCGTCACAATACGAGTTTAGATCTTGCAGCCCGAAAAAAAACACAATGTTTTTATTTTTTAAATATATAATTAAAGAATTTATAGTAAGGCACAGCATGAGGAAAATCGTGTGAGCTATTCAAATCCGCAGTCATACGAAAAAGAACACAAATTACATAGCTACACGAATTAAATAAGCAATAAATAGGCTTAGGTATACAAAAAATTACAAAGCTGGAACCCGTAATACAAGAAAAAAACAGAGTGGTGAAAAAAACAGTTTGCACAAATGTTTTTCTAAGTCAAAGTTATTTTTTAAATGAAGCAAGCAGTCTGCATTAAAGACTGGCCTTGTGA